>QRFJ01005633.1:0-55661 GCA_006176705.1 Cocos nucifera
GACTGGACCCAATTATAAGATTGGCTCAGGAAATACAAAATTGTTTTGGGTTCCGAGAAGTTAACCCATGTTTTGGACTAGGACCCTCCCACATTACCAGCCCGTCCATCTGTTGAATAGAGAGCATCTCTGGAAAAAATGGATTGACGAAGATAATAAGCGGCCAGATATACATATTGGGCGCGATTCTGATGAGCTCCAGCACCAACATGAGGATATCGGGATTGCTCGCCAAATGTTGGCTCACCTGCAGGAGATATTTGGTGAACAGAGTCGCGCAGCCAAATATCAAGTCACGAAATGACTTTTTAAGGCTAAGATGCGTGATGGCAGTCAGTCCAAGATCACTGTCTGACAATGATCAAGGACATGGAAGAGCTTGAGAAGCTCGATGTGAAGTTGGACTTAGACCTACAGAACGATATCATTCTGCAATCCTTGACTGAATGCAATTTGGGCAATTCATCATGAATTACCACATGCATAAACTTTAGAATTCCTTGGCTGAGTTAATGAATATGCTGGTTACCGCTGAGCTTTCTATGAAAGGTTCTAAAGGCTCAGTTCTTGCTATGGAACGGACTTCTTTCAAAAGAAAGTCTTATGGAAAGAAAAAGAAATCTGTGAAAAAGCAAAAGGTGGAAGGATCAAAGAAGAAGAAGGCAGAATCGAAGAAAAAGGCCGATGGCAAAGGAAAGTGTTTCCATTGCAACAGCGACGGCCATTGGAAGCAGAACTGCCCTACTTACCTGCCACCCTGAAGAACAAGAAGGAAGGTCCTTCTGGAGGTATGCTCGTTATTGAGTCTAACCTTACGATTTCTTCTGCATCCAGTTGGGTGCTTGACTCTGGTTCTAGTGCTCATCTGTGCACTTCTATGCAGGGTCTTGAGGATAGCAGGAGGCTGAGGGATGGAGACATGATCCTACGCATTGGTAATGGAGCAAGAGTTGCTGCAGTAGCCGTGGGAACATACCCTCTTCGATTACCATCTGGTTTAGACTTAGTTTTGCAAGACTGTTATTTTGTGCCTGCAGCCAGCAGGAATTTGATTTCTGTTTCATGCTTAGCACAAGAAGGTTATGTGATCACCTTCTTTAAGGACCATTGTAACATTCTTTTATGAAAGAAATAAAATTGCAAATGGTTCCTTATTAATGATCTTATCAGCTACATATGATGTACCTATTCTAACCATCGAGCAAAAGTGAATGCCAAGACCTAGGGATAGTCCCAACGACAGATATCTATGGCACCTGAGATTAGGTTCATATAGCAGAAGTAGGATCAAACAAATTGGAGAAAAATGGACTATTGAGTCCATTGACTCCGAGTCATATCCAACTTGTGAATCCTGTCTTCAAGGCAAAATGACTAAACTCCCTTTTGTTGGACATGGGGAGAGGGCCACAGATCTCCTTGCCCTAGTACATACTGATGTGTGCGGCCCATTTGATGTGCCGGCTAGAGACAATTTGTGTCTACTTCATTACCTTACCGATGATCTGTCTAGGTATGGGTTATGTGTATCTTATGAGAACATAAGTCTGAAGCCTTGGAAAGTTCAAAGAATTCAAACATGAAGTAGAAAATAAACTGGAAAACCATTAAGGTTCTTCGATCAGATCGAGGAGGTGAATACCTTAGCAGGGAATTCCTAGACTATCTCAAGGTAATGGCATAGTCTCTCAATGGACTCCACCAGGAACACCTCAACTCAACGGGGTTTCAGAATGGAGAAATCGGACTCTATTAGATATGGTTCGATCCATGATGAGCTTCACAGACCTCCTGATTTTCTTTTGGGGACACTATTGTTAACTTCAATCTATCTACTGAATAGGGTTCCCTCTAAAACCGTTCCTACCACACCGTATGAGATATGGCATGGTAAGAAACCAAGTCTGAGTCATCTCAGAATTTGAGGTTGTCCGGCTCATGTCAAAAGACAACAAGCGGATAAGTTAGAATTTAGGTCCTTCAGAGCTCGATTCATAGGATATCCTAAAGGTCATTAGGAATACTATTTCTACATTCCAAAAGACCACAATGTGATTGTGAGTCGACATGCCATCTTTCTTGAAAAATAGTTTATTCAAGATAGCGGCATTGGAAAACAGATCAAGCTTGATGAGAAAGTCTCACAAGCAGAACGAGCTAAGGACCAAGTGGAACCAAATCAAGTTCAGCCAATAAAAATACTACCTCCTCCACCTCATAGATCGGAAAGAGTTTTCCGTCCCCCTGTAAGATACTTAGGTATTATTTCAGAGGATGTAGAGGAAATGTTCCTCGTAGGTAATGGTGCTCATGGAGATGATCCCAAAACCTACAACGAGGCGATATCAGATATCGACTCCGAGAAATGGCTAGAGGCAATGCAGTCAGAAAATGACTCGATGCACTCAAACCAAGTCTAGACCTTGGAAGGTATAGTACCTATTGGATGTAAATGGATCTTCAAGAGAAAGATTGGTGCAGATGGAAATGTGGAGACATTCAAGGCTAGATTGGTGGCAAAAGGTTATAGTCAACGTGAAGGCATAGACTATCAGGATACCTTTTCCCCAATAGCTATGCTAAAATCCATCCGCACATTGCTTGCTATTGCAGCCTATTTCGATTACGAAATATGGCAAATGGACGTGAAAACGGCGTTCTTGAATGGATATCTTGAGGAAGATATCTATATGGAACAGCCATTAGGTTTCACATCCAGTGATGCTGATCACAAGGTTTGCAAGCTGCAAAGGTCCATATATGACTTAAGCAAGCATCTCGGAGCTGGAACACTCATTTTAATGATGTGATCAAAAGTTTGGTTCATCAAAAATGAAGAGGAACCATGTGTTTTCAAAAGGGTCAGTGGGAGCGCTGTTGTCTTCCTCGTATTGTACGTGGATGACATCCTCCTTATTGGGAATGATATTCCCATGTTGACATCAGTCAAGATGTGGTTGTCCAAGGAATTCTCCATGAAAGACCTAGGTGAAGCATCCTTTATTCTAGGAATTAAGGTCTATAGAAGATAGACCGAATAGGATGCTAGGACTTTCACAGAAGATGTACATAGAGAAAGTACTAAAGAGTTTAGTATGGAAACTCTAAGAGGGGATTAATACCCTTCAGACATGGTATTCATCTTTCCAAGAAGATGTGCCCCAGCACACCTGAGGAAATAGAACGCGTGAGCAAGATCCCTTATGCTTCTACAATAGGGAGCCTCATGTATGCCATGCTATGTACACGACCTGATATAGCCCATGCTATGAGTGTCACAAGCAGATATCAGTCAAATCCAGATGAAGAACACTGAACTTCTGTGAAATGTATCCTTAAGTACTTGAGAAGAACTAAGGATATGATGCTGGTCTTTGGTAACGGAGAACTCCAAGTCCAGGGATACACAGACTCAGATTTCATGTCTGATATAGATGATCGAAAGTCGACATCTGATAGACTGTTTGTGCTGGAAGAGTTTCAAGCAAATGGTGATACCACCCCATCCACGATTACCTCAAAAAGGATTATGTCGTGGTCAAGAGAGTCAACTCCACAGATAATATGGCAGACCCACTTACAAAGCAGTTGGGCCAGCAGAAGATCGAAGCCCACTTTGAGAATATGGGACTTAGACTTGTAGCCAATTGGCTTTAGGACAAGTGGAAGATTGTTAGATATATGTGCCCTACAAGCCAGAATTGGCTGACACTTGTAATATACTTCTAGGGGCAAAATTGTAATTTTGACTAAAATCAATAAATGGGTTATTTTCTATCACATATGTGTATTTAGTGTCTGTGATACATCCTTTGAGTTAATGGTAATGATAATTCATATTTTCAAGAGTTAAAAATTTAAGACTTGAATAATCATTATTAACTCATAAATTGCTCCTGACCATAGGATCATCACGAGGATGGTGATTGATCCGGAAGGTTGGTGTACAATCGCTTCTCTTAGTAGAATGAGTCTTGAGTCTACGGTGTGGAGACACTGAGACGAGGTACAGGTACTCGTTAGAGAACGAGGGCACTGAGCGTGACCACCTCGAGTAGTCATTAGGGAGTCTACCTTCTCGTCAATGACTGACTCGATGCTGCAGTAGTGTGTCTGGTTCTTTGACCTGAGGTGCATCGGTAGTTCACCTTGAGGGTGTTATAGTTTGACTACACCATTACTCGGTCTCCTAGCCATATGGAACCCTGAGGTGTATGTTGGCTATGACATGTTCATTGTAGGAACTGGATTGCATCAAGATTGAATCTATCTACCTCGGTGGTAGAGGAGTAGCCCTATGATGATCACAAGAATCAAGTCCAGAAATCCATGGCCATGGTAGAGTGAAATAATAGAAAGAGTTTCTATTTAGATTTTCACATTGAACTCGAATCGAATGATTACATCATATGACAGAGACTAGGGTTTGATGAGTTCACCTAAACCCTAATCTGATCGGGGCTCAAGATAGAAGAACTGAATCACACAGGTAGCTGCACCAAGAGGTTCGCATTCAGCTCTGATGGGTTGCCACCATATACTGCTAGGTGTCACTGGTGGATTTTGGGAGCAATTAGAATGATTTAGATGATCGATCATTCTAGCTGTTCGAATCCGAAGAGTTCTGATCCATCGAAAGGAGTTTCAATGATGTCGATGATAGAGATCATGACATATCCCATTACCATACAGAACTGAACCTAACTGGGTCACACAAACAAGGGTTGAATCTGGTGATCATCAATTGAACTGATCTAGTTCAATTGATCTGAATGAGATTCAATTAGGTTCAAGGAAATCGTGCTAGCACTCGATTGAACCTAACGTTCTTCTTTTGCTATCATAAATAAGTTGTCCTGTCTGAGCCAAAGGAGTTTATGCTCAAACAGAGGCCTTCATATGGTCTGACAGGAGGTTGTCCAAGTCAGAAAAGGTTGTCTTATTTGTAAGACACTACCTGCCATTTTTGGTCACCTACCATTTCTTGTTCTTTGACTTTGGTCAAAAGTCTACCTTTGACTGGTCAAACGTTGACCATTGACACTTTGACTTTTGGCCACATGTCATGCACCTATTGGAGAGCTGGTGGGGGCCTGTCCCCCTACCAGAACCTGGCAAGGAGAAGGGCGCACGCCACCCTAGGCGTGTGCCCAAGTTGGAGGCGCCTAGGAGTCCTTGTTGGACAAGGACTCCATCTCCTTTTTGGATTCCAATTAGAGTTCTTCTAAGAACCAACTTTGACTGGTCTTAGGTGCCCTCTAAGGAGGAATCCAAGGGACTCTATTCCCACCAATCAGATTTAGATCTGATTTCACAAAGGGTTGTGATTGGTTGGGAAGAAGAGGAGTTGGATCACAGTTAGTCTATAAATAAGACCCTATATCCAACTCAGATTATATGAGATAGAGAGATATGATGAGATCATAGTTTCTCCATGCCCCAAGGCTGCCTCTCCCCTCCTTCTCCGTGCCATAGTCTCTTCTCCCCTTGCTCTCCACGTCCAAAAGGAGTTTTGGACCCTTGGTTGGTGCGATTCAGATCAAAGAAAGGCGATCAAAAATAAGAAGGCTGCGCTGCTGCAAAGGACGACTGCTCATCTTCAAAAGAGTTTTGAAGATCCTCCAGATCAGATTCAGATCTAATTTTTGGAGGCATGATAGAGAAGAAGAGGATCTCCAGATCCAATCCGAGTGGATATCGGTAGAGGCCAGGCGCTTGCGTGGCTTGATCCAGAACCTTCCGCTGTAAATAGGATCATCAACAGGGTAATAGGATTACCCAGATCAGGTAAATTAAATTTAATTTAATTTATCTTTTAATTTTATTTTATTAAAATAATAAGAATCAGATCTGAAACATATCAAGATCTGATTGGGATCAAGAGAAAAATTTTTGAAATATATCTCTTGATCTGATCAGATCTGAACGAACCTGGACCGAGAAATCAGGATTTTCCTTCACAGAAGCCTATGTTAATGACTTGTAATGGTAGAAAACCTCTGAAGTATATAAGAAAATACTTGGAGCATTAAGAGATAGCTTTTGGAGAGTTTATTGAGTATCAATTAAGGAAGCAAGAAGAGTGAGCCAAAAAGAGTAAGGAAGGAGTGATTTTTAGACATTCTTTTTCCTTCCAACATCCTCAAATCTGAGAGAAGTTAGGCCATCATTATTGAAGATCATCTCCTACTTCCTTAAGCATTCAAAGAGAATAAATCAACCCTACAAGCAAAGCAATCCAGATTTTCTTCTCTTGAATTTTATAGAGTTTATTTTAAATTATATTTTTTACATTTTGTTTCAAGTTTCTTGGGATGAGAAGCTTTGGTTGGTCCAAGCCTCGAGTTGGATGTTGTATTGATTTGATTGATGAGCCAAGGATAAAATCAATCAAGGTTGATTGTTAGTCCAAAAAAAAATAATCACTTATGAGATTTTGGTTGGTGATCCGAAGAAAATCAACTGGGTTGATTATGAGTTTGGAAAATAATCGTATACAATTTTGGTTGGTGAGCCAAAAAAAATCAACTAGATTTGATTGTAAGCCCAAAAAATAATCGGACTGTAATTATTGTTGAAAATTATAGTTGAATTCCCAAGGGGTATACTTAGGGAGTGGATGTAAGTGCTGAGTTTGGCACCGAACCACTATAAAATTTATGTATTTGTGATTGTAAGCTTTTGCTCTATTACTTTTATTCACTGCATATTATATAGCTAGTTTCATCTAAATACTTAATTAGTTTGAATTGCTCAAATCTTAAGTTTAAATTTAAAATATCCAATTCACCCTCCTCTTGAGTAACCATCCTTAGACAACAAGTGATATCAGAGTAGATGCTCTAATATTAGTTGTTGACCTATCAGTCAAAGAGCTAAAGGTTTTATGGCTGACCCATTTGGTTCTTTGTTGAGTGAGGGACACTCAGCCATTAGACCTTCATTTTTCAATGGCACCAACTATACTTATTGGAAAGCTACAATGAAAATTTTTATTCAAGCACAAGACTATGACATGTGGAATGTCATACTTAATAGTCCTCACACACTTACAATGATTGTCATAATACGTGTGTGCCTAAACCTAAAAAGGATTGGAATGAGCAAGATAAGAAGCAAGCTCAATTAAATGCTAAAGCTATAAATATCTTATATTGTGCATTAGATTATAATAAATTTAATAGAATATCAGCATGTTTATCTACAAAAGAGATTTGAAAAAGACTTGAAGTGACCCATGAGGGTACAAGTCAAGTCAAAGAATCTAAAATAACATGTTGGTTCATAAGTATGAGTTATTTAAAATGGAACCTCATGAGACAATAAGTGATATATTTACAAGATTTACTGAAATTATAAATGAGTTAAAGAGTCTTGGAAAAGACTATTATAATAATGATCTTGCATGCAAAATTCTTAGGTCCTTAATGAAGGCTTGGAAAGCAAAAGTAACCATAATTTAAGAAGCCAAGAACCTTAGCAAGCTTGCTTTGGAAGAATTAATCAAATCACTCATGACACATGAGCTCAATATGAACCAAAGTATGGAGGAGGAAAAGATGAAAAAGATAATCTTTATATTCAAGTCATTGGCCATTGAAGAAAGTTCAAGTGACTTTACCGAGGATTCAGAAGATGACAAAAAAATGGCGATGATCATAAGAAGGTTCATGAGATTCATGAGAAAGAAGACAAATTTTGAACCAAGAAGAGAAAAGGAGGAAAAGAATCAACTTAGAGAATAAAGAAATGACTATCCCTCATTGAAAAAGAGCTCAAGAAAACTAAGAAGAAAAGCTATATTGGTAAATCGAAGTAGTGAGAGCTCAAATTCAGAAGAAGAGTCATCCTCAAGTGAAGAAGAGACAAATATATACTTGATGGCTTAAAATGATGAGGTAAATATTCATAATTCTTTTGAATTTATATTTGATGAGCTTCAAGAAGCCTTTCATGACTTAATGAATGAATACAAAAAGACAGGGCTGAAAAACAAAGAATTGAAGAAATCAAATCTTCTTTTACTTGATGAAAAGAGTAATTTTTTAAGAGAAAAAGAAGATCTTTTGAAAGAAATGAACTCTTTGGCTAAAGAAATGCTTCTTAAATCTGAAAATCTTTGATTGAAGAAAATATAAAATTGAAAATGGAGTTTGAAAAATCAAAACCTTATATTGAAGAAAAAGAAAACTTGTTAAAAGAAAACAAATCTCTTTTAGAAGAAAATGTGAAATTAAGAAAAGAGATTGAAACATTAAAATCTATGCTTAATAAGTTTACAATTGGATCTCAAAAGCAAATCTATTTTAATCAATCAAAAAGCTATTTTTGATACAGCTGAAACTGGATATAATCCTTTAAAAAAATAGAAATTTATGAATAACATATTTAGCAAAGCTTCATTTGAAAATCATTCAATTACATGTTTCAAATGTAATAAAGTTGGTTACAAAATTTTAGAAAGCAATACCAAAAGAATTGGCCAAACTTTAATTAAATAAATTTGGGTTCTAAAAGGAACCATGTGCTCTAACCTCCATGGACCCAAAATGACTTGGGTACCAAAAATTAGCAAATGATTTTTGCAGGTATTTCAAGGATCCAATGGAATGAAAAGAGAAAAACTATTTTGGATGGACGCCTTGGAGATGAAAGTAGATTGGTGATGATGCTCAGTATAATCTAAACTTTTCTAACATTATACCATCAATGCTTACTTGATTGATTCTATTAATTTTAATGATCTATCTACATGGTTTTATATTGTGTTTACTTGCTTAAAATACTTTTAGTATGATTGATTTTGATGATGTATTGGTGCTTACATTGAATATGTTTCTTGATCTAAATTTGAATATAAAATCTATATTGTATTTTTGCAAAAGAAGATGAAAACACTTAAGAAAATGATTTGATCTCATTTGATTAATTATCATACTGCCAATTGCATGTTATATGATTCAATGTTCGATCTTATTTTGATTGACTATTATAATTGAATACTATAATTGATTATGATTGAACATATATTGAATATAACTGATTTATAAACTTTTATTATTAGAGTTTAAGAATAATTTGAAACATTAATATATGTGTGTGTGTGTGTGTGTTTGATAAGCTAAACTTCTTAAAGAAATATTTTCAAACTCAATTGGTATCTTGACTTATAATAAATACTTATAATGACAAAAAGGAAGAGAAGAATGAGTATAAAATGAGAATTACAAATATAATTAAATCTAAATTATGGCACACTACTAAATTGGGCAATAAGTGTTATTTCAGCAAGAATTAAATAAAGAATGTGCAAGCAAGTGAAAGTCAATTGTAACTACAAGTATAGAAGAAACCTCAGCATATAGTAAGGATGAGCAAACTTTGAATAAAAATTGAACTCAATTGATTATAATATTAAAGAGGAGCTTAATGATTTTGGACTATTAAAGAAGAATTTACTCTATTGATTTTATTAATTACCTCTTTTTTGAGTTGTTCTTTTTGATGATGTCAAAAATGGGGAGAGTTATTGTTGAGTATATGCTTGAGCTTAAACTAGAATGAAGTATGTTCTCATTGTTTAGTGGTTTCATGCTTTATAAATATATAATCTTTTAGAAACTCACTACATATTATGTGCATATACTCAAAAGTTTTGTCATCATCAAAAAGGGAGATATTGTTGATCCAAAGATTGATTTTGATGATGACAAAGAGTTTTAAGTTATAAAGTCTAACTATATTTATGAGAACGTGTAGTTCCAAAATTTCAAGTGCTCATCATTTTTCAAGTCTTTCCCAACATCTTAATGAAGATTAAATTAAGTTAAGAAGGCAAGCCTAGCCTACAAATCAAATTGGAGAAACAAAGCTAATAAACAACTTTTGGCATGCTTGGCATGCATACTGAGCTGACCTAGTCCAAAACTGAGTTGACCTAATTTCAGTAAAAATAGAAGACAGAAAGTATAGAAAGTATAAATTTTAGAATGCAGGGGACTGAGTCGACCTAGTCTGAAACTAAGTCAGCCCAGTGCCTGTAACGGCTAGTTTTCAAAACTATAGCTTTTTTATCCTACAAGCTTTCCAATGGTTATTTTCTCTTCTCCAACGACTAGATTACCTCCAGAAGCCTATGTTAGTGACTTATAATGGTGAAAAACCTCTGGAGTATATAAGAAAATACTTAAAGCATTAAAAGATAGCTTTTGGAGAGTTTATTGAGTATCCATTAAGAAAGCAAGAAGAGTGAGCTGAAAAGAGTAAGGAAGGAGTGATTTTCAGATATTCTTTATCCTTCCAACATCCTCAAATCTAAGAGAAGTTAGGCCATCATTATTGAAGATCATCTCCTACTTTCTCAAGCATTCAAAGAAAAGAAATCAACCCTACAAGCAAGCAATCCATATTTTCTTCTCTTGGGTTTTATAGAGTTTGTTTTAAATTATATTTTTTACATTTTGTTTCAAGTTTCTTGGGATGAGAAATTTGGGTTGGTCCAAGTCTCGAGTTGGGCATTGTATTAGTTTGATTGGTGAGCTAAGGATAAAATCAATCGGGGTTGATTGTTAGTCTAAAGAAAAATAATCACTTATGAGATTTTGGTTGGTGATCCAGGAAAAACCAACTAGGTTGATTGTGAGCCTAGAAAATAATCATGTACGATTTTGGTTGGTAAGCTAGGAAAAACCAACTGGGTTTGATTGTAAGCCTGAAAAATAATCGAACTATAATTCTTGTTGAGAATTATAGTTGAATTCCCAATATGTATACTTGGGGAGTGGATGTAGTTGTTAAGTTTGGCACCGAATCACTATAAAATTTGTGTGTTTGTGATTGTATGCTTTTGCTCTATTACTTTTATTTACTGCACATTATATAGTTAGTTTCATCTAAACACTTAATTAGTCTAAATTGCTCATATCTTAAGTTTAAATTTAAAATATCTAATTCACCCCCCCTCTTGTGTAGCCATCCTTGGGAAATAGAGGGGCTTCTTCCTGTGATATTAGATTGTGGAGATCATCTACTCATACTCAGGTATTGTATTTTGAATATAAATTGGTCAGCAAATATGATTTACTTATAAGATGCATTTAAATTTTTAGTTACATATCGATATGTCTTGATGCTTGTGTAGGACTATTGATGTGTAGAATTAATTTTAGATTAATTTTGCTTTCGTTGAAATTCAAAATTCAAAAATATTTTTCAAATGCATGCTTTAAACCCTGCACAATTTCCATCATTAATATTGGAGCAAGGGTTGCTTGACATATTTTAGTGTATAATTAGAAAAATTAAATGCTTACATATTTGATATGTTTTGATCTAGATAACTTAGTAATCAAGGATAAATGAGCCACTAAGCCATCCGATCATAAGGGATAAGTATGGTTTAAAGGCCATCTCCTTTCATTAAATGGGGATCCCTTGTGATGATAAAGGTGCCATTGTAAACTCATTCATTAAGATGAACAGTGAAAGAATTTTTATTATTTAAATTATTTTAATTAAAAATTAAATATGAATAAGTTTAAATTTGATCTAAAAGGTAATTCATAGTCTAATTATTATTATGCTTTATTTTCTATTATGAAACTAGCAATAGGTTGCTATTTATGAAAGAAGCTGATCCATTTCTGAAATAAATCAACCCATTTAATGAATAGATAATAAAAAAATCTTTCAAAATTTAAAAATTATTTTCAAAATATCGAACCCCAATCCATCAATCTAAAAACTTAATTAAAAAGTATTATCTAGTAGGATCTAGAATTGTGAATTAAAGATTCTAAGATAAAAGCATAAAACTATGGATTAAAAGATTAGATGAATTAGGTCCATTAATTGGATTAGCCTAAGATTAGTTAAAGAATGGACTTAACTAGAGTAATTGATCAAATCTAACCAAATGTTGAATTAGATTAGGTCAAAGACACTCTAGATTCAACTTCAATAGTTGTAGTTAGACAAGTCCATGTCTTTAACAAAGACCAAGATGGACTTGATTCATGGCTAAGCGGTCGAGCCTGAAATTACTAGGTTGATTGGATTGAACCGAATTAACCGATTGGTGTCTAAGGTAAGTTTGGCAGTCTAGACCAGTAATGTTTAATTGGAAGCTACTCACACTGATTTGATCTTTGACGAGTTAATGGCATATCCCTTTCACTGATCTCACTTATCTAGTCGACATGGTCGATTAGGATTTGATTAGATCACTTGGTGATTTGAGTTGACCCATGTTATTAGAAATCAATTTGACTGATTTCAATTAGTAAGACTAAATTAGGTGCCCATAGATCGAAATTAATCCTAGTCCTTGTCAATTGATTTGGTAAAGTCAGTGGAAGGATTTGACTTGAAGAAATTAGGTCTGTGTCAATCTCTATCCTTAAGTCACATGTAAACTAAATCTTCTAAATTATTAGGTCCTTGAAAATGATAAAGTTATGGGGATAACTCAGTCATAGTCTCTCATTAAGGTGAATAGTAATGAGTCAAATTTTCTATGTGGACAATAGAGGTGCCTTACACCTAGTGTTCATTTGGAAATTGGAATTACTATCCATCAAATGATGATTAGGTCGTACTCTCTGAATAGCGATCAGGTTGGCCAGAGCTTTCCTCGGGTCTGATCATCGTTCGTTTGATACCCCGAACTCAATTGTGTTAATGATTTGATTCTAACCAGATCTTTTCGGTGGAGATCATATTCTACTGAATTAGCTTTTGAGGCAAAATTAAAATACTAAAAATTATTTAGAAAAATAATTAACTGTGAACCTACCTATAGATGCACATGGGTTGGTCAGAGCTTTCCTCGAGCCCGTTTGTAGTCTATGTGGATTTCAGTACCCACTAAGAAGTTAGTATAATTTCTTGAATTGGAGATAGAGGCTATCAATTCATAAAAATAGTGGAAGAACCTTTAAACTAAAGTCCAAGTCTTTAGGGTTAAATAATTTGAGTACTAATATGGTCATGTGTTTTTCTCTTAGTTAAATAGAATGGCTAGTGTAAGTCCACTCTATTCACTATTGGATAGTGATAAGCTTATAGGACTTAATTTCAAAAAATCTAGTGTTGATCCTAATCAAGCAGACCCAAAAAGAAATTGTTCTCTAGATCCAAATAGGCTGAATAGGAGAAACTAGTAAGAAGTTGCTAGGCAAGGTTGTTATATGATAACACCTTACAATTTCTCTATTTTTCATACATCTACTAGGGTATTAGATATCGGAAGTCCAGTTCACATATGCAATTCATTGCATGGACTTCAAATTGGTAGAAACTTTAAGAATGAAGATAGATTTCAGAATGTTGGGAGATGAAAGGAATATTTTGGTTTTTGCATTGGAAACTCTTAAACTTATTTTAAAAATAAATAATATCATTTTAAGTGACTGTCACTATTGTCCATCCTTTATGATGAACATAATATCTATGGGGCTTTTGGTCTAGGATGGTTATAATTTGTCAATAAAAAAAATTATTGCGATATCATTATAAATGATGTCATAATAATGTAAAGATAATTAAAAAATGATATTTATGTCTTAACACAGTCTATTAATGTAATGTACACATCAAATAAACCTCCAAAACTAGATGATATCACTAATGCCTATCTTTGGCACTATCGGCTCGATCATATAAACAAAAATAGAATCTATAGGTTAGTCAAGAAGCATATCCTTGACATCGATGATGGTGAATCATTGACTATCTATGTGTCACGGCTACTCAAATCGGGGCTAGACCGGACATGGGTCAAGGTGCAAACCAGATCAGATCGCTGGATGGGTTCGAGGTCTGACCACACTCTCTTGAGGTTTGGGCAACTTGGAGACCAAATCTAAGCCCTAAAATTATCTGAGAAAATGTGTACAAGATCTATAAGAGAATGGGGCTGGGGGCACATGTCTCGAGATGTATGTTGGTCAGCAAAGAAGCTAGTGCAATGATATAATTTTGTGGGATATTTTGGGAACTCCACAGAAGTTGGTTCAAAATAGGTAAGGAATTATCTTAAAGGATTTTTTGTTCTAAATCCAACGGATCAAGTTTCATTACAATCCTAGTTCATTTGAGTCATGAACTTGGTAGTTTTATCTGACTGCGCAAAGTTCTGTGGGAATGGGAATTCTGAGTTTATCCTTATCTTGTACTTAGAGAGTTGAGTTCGTGAGGGACTTGTAACTTGGGGTTATTCCTATATAAAAGGACACTCAAGGGTGGAGTTGGAGATCAGAGAGGGAAAGAAAGAGATTATCTAAGGATCCTCTTGTAGCTATGAGAGATCGAGAGATCGGAAGAGCTTCTATTGTAAACCAGCAAGTGATTATTTAATAAAAGTTCTCTTCCCCTTATTTCTTCTTCTTCTTCATGGTGTTTTCTAGTGTCGCATTTCACTGTGTTCTATTATTGTTGGGCATGGCCTAAGTCATAGAGACTAGGTTCCCATGCTAGGGAGGCTGATCGGTTCTCTTCTACCCTATGAAGAGCTAATCGAGCCATATGTTGTTGGGATTTGCTCTGAGATCCCTTCATACATGATAGTTGGTATTAGAGCAATACCGAAAATGAAGAAGATGACCTCTACATTAGCATCCATGGTGGGAACAGAGGATTCATCATCCTCGACCTTGGATCCCAATCTTGCCTCAGGAGGAGGCACGACAATGGGTGGAGCGCATCCAGTTGAGGATTTCCTACAAGGGCTATGGATTGCATCTCCAATAATCCCAACTGACAATCAACTATGAAAGTGCGAGGCCCAAATAGTTGAGGTTGAAGGGTGAGTGGAGGACCTCGAGGATAAGGATGCAACCCTTCGAGGTGAGATCGCTGCTCAACTGAATCAAATTTTCTTCGATATGGAGTGGTGCTACAAGGAAGTGCTGTAGCGTAATAAGGAGTTGGAGACCATGGTGAAGGCTCTCCAAATACAAGTGGTTGACCTTTGAAAGAAAAAAACCACCACGGGCGTGTCCTCTTCTACCTTGACAATGGAGGTCACAAGTGAGGCTACGCATCCCTTGCACAAGCCTGATGTTCCCAAGCCACAGGAGTTCTATGAGCAACAGTCTGCAAAGGAGGTAGATAACCTTCTTTTCGTCATTGAACAATACCTACAGGTTACCGACATAAGGGGTGAAGCCACGAAGGTGAGCACGATGTTCATGTTCTTGAGGGATGTGGCAATGCTTTGGTGGCGACGTCAGGATGACGATGTGAAGCGAGAGGCTATTCCAATCACCACTTGGGCATAGTTCCAAACTAAACTTTGAAAGCAATTCTTTCTCGAGTTTACTAAGGATGATGCTCGAGCATGACTACGGTGACTCACGCAAAAGGATAATGTGCGTGAGTATGTGCGAGAGTTCAACGAATTATTATTGGAGGTACTAGACCTCAGTCAGAAGGACTCTCTCTTCACCTTCCTTGACAGGCTCAAACCATGGGCTAAGATGGAGTTGCAGCGAAGAGGAGTCAAGAGTTTGAACGAGACGATAGCTCAAGCGGAGGCTCTCATTGAGTTCAAGACTCAACCCACAACTCCCAAATCCTAGGCATCCAAACAGGGAAAGGTGGGGGAGCGAAATCAGATCACAAGGAAGGTGGAAAAGGCTCGAATCCGAACTCTTCAAGTTGTCATGACTCCTCGAATTGGGGCTGGACCGGACATGGGTTAAAATGCAAACCAGATCAAGACGCTAGATGGGTTCGAGGTCTAACTACATTCTCTTGAGATTTGGGCAACTTGGAGACTAAATCTAAGCCCTAGAATTATCTGGAGAAATGTGTACAAGATCTACAAGAAGTACTAAAGAGAATGGGGCTGGAGGCACATGTCTCGAGATGCATGTTGGTCAGCAAAGAAGCTAGTGCAATGAGACATAACAGAATGCAGTTTGCCCATGCGATTTTGTGCGATATTCTGGAAACACCATAGAAGTCAGTTCAAAGTGGGTAAGATGTAAACTTAAAGAATGTTTCGTTCCAAATCCAACATATCAAGTTTCATTGCAATCCGAGTTCGTTTGAGTCACGAACTTGGCAGTTTTATCTGACTACGCAGAGTCCTACGGGAATGGAGATTCTGAGTTTATCCTTATCTTATACTTAGAGAGTTGAGTTCGTGAGGGACTTGCAACTTGGGGTGGTTCCTATATAAAAGGAGACTCAAGGGTGGGGTTGGAGATCAGAGAGGGAAAGAAAGAGATCATCTAAGGATCCTCTTATATCTATGAGAGATCGAGAGATCGGGAGAGCTTCTATTGTAAACCAGGGAGTGGTTATTTAATAAAAATTCTCTTTCCCTTATTTCTTCTTCTTCTTCATGGTGTTTTCTAGTATCGCATTCTACTATGTTCTATTATTGTTGGGCGTGGCCTAAGTCATAGAGACTAGGTACCCATACTAGGGAGGCTGATCGGTTCTCTTCTACCCTGTGAAGAGCTGATCGAGCTGCACGTTGTTGGGATTTGCTCTGAGATTCCTTCGTACGTGATAATTGGTATCAGTGCATTACCAAAAATGAAGAAGATGACCTCTACATCAGCATCCATGGTGGGAATGGGGGATTCATCATCCTCGACCTTGGATCCCAATCCTGCCTTAGGAGGAGGCATGGCAATGGGTGGAGCACATCCAGTAGATGATTTTCTACAAGGGCTATGGATTGCATCTCTGATTATCTCCACCGACAATTGACTATAGAAGTGTGAAGCCTAAATAGCTGAGGTTGAAGAGCGAGTGGAGGACCTCGAGGGTAAGGATGCAACCCTTCGAGGTGAGATTGCTGCTCAGTTGAATCAAATTTCCTTTGATATGGAGCGGCATTTTGAGGAAGTACTGCAGTGCAACAAGGAGTTGGAGACCATGGTGAAGGCTCTCCAAATAAAGGTGGTTGACCTTTCAAAGAAAAAAACCACCATGGGCATGTCCTCTTCTACCTCGACAATGGAGGTCACAAGTGAGGCAATGCATCCCCTACACAAGCTGGATGTTCCCAAGCTGCAGGAGTTCTGCGGGCAGCAGTCCGCAAAGAAGATAGATAACTTTTTTTTCACCATAGAATAATACCTACGGGTTACCGATGTTAGGGGTGAAGCCATGAAGGTGAGCACGGCGGCCATGTTCTTGAGGGATGTGGCAATGCTTAGGTGGCGACGTCGGGCTGAGGATATGAAGTGAGGGGTTGTTCCAATCACCACTTGGGCAGAGTTCCAAACTGAACTTCGAAAGCAATTCTTCCCCAAGTTCGCTAAGGATGCTCGAGCACGACTACGGTGACTCAAGCAAAAAAGTGATGTGCGTGAGTATCTGTGAGAGTTCAGCGAATTATTGTTGGAGGTACCAGACCTCAGCCAGGAGGACTCTATCTTCACCTTCCTTGATGGGCTCAAACCATGGGCCAAGATGGAGTTGCAGCGAAGAGGAGTCAAGAGTTTGAATGAGGCGATAGCTCAAATGGAGGCTCTCATCGAGTTCAAGACTCAACCCATGGCTCCCAAAGCCCAGGCATCCAAATAGGGCAAAGATGGGGGAGCGAAATTAGGGCACACGAGAGGTGGAAAATGCTTGAATCCAGGCTCCTCAAGTGGAGGGGCTTCCCAAGCGAAGGGCAAAGGGGTGGTGCAAGGTACCAGCACTATCTCATGCTATATTTGCAATGGACCACATAAGGTGAAGGATTATCCATTGAGGAGCAAGATCGCATCTATGATGGTGGAGGAGCAGTAAGAGATTGACCAAAGGATGGGTTCACTCAGTCTCAATGCCTTGAAGGCCAAAGGGCCATGAGGCCTACTCTATGCACCCATTAATATCAATGGTCACACCTTCCAGACACTGATTAATACGAGTGTCACTGACTTCTTCCAAGACTTAGCAATGGCGAAGAAGCTCAACCTGAAGATTGAATGTGATGAACACACATTCAAGGCAGTCAACTCCATAGAGATAGCTACAAGTAGAATAGCCAAGGATGTTGAGATCCAATTTGGAACATGGACCAAACGGATGATAGCGGTGGTCGCCCCTATCGACGACTACGAGGTGGTCATCAGTATGCCTTTGCTAACCCAGCTACATGCCATGGTAAAGGTGGATTCAGATGTGGTGGTGGTGGTTCTGAATTTGAGCGAACCTTGCTTGGTTCAAGGGAAGGGAGCTAGAGGGCCTCCACAGCGAGTCCTATCAGCAATGCAGCTTATGAAGGGGCTAAGAAGGGGACTTCCAACATACATTGCGTCCATTCAAGAGAAAAACCTATTGGAGGAAGAAGAGATCCCAGCATCCATCGAGGGTGTTCTAACTAAATTCAAGGATGTGATGCCCTCCGAATTACCCAAGCGATTGCCGCCAAGAAGAGAAATCGATCATCAGATTGATTTGGTGCAGGGAGCACATCCACCAGCTCAAACACCATATAGGATGGCCCCACCTAAATTCCAGGAGCTGAGAACATAGCTAACGGAGTTGGTGGATAGTGGGTTCATCCGACCTTCGAAGAGTCCATATGGAGCACCAGTACTTTTTCAGAAGAAGCATGATTGTTCGTTGAGACTCTGCATCGACTACAGGGCCCTCAACAAACTCACGGTGAAGAACAAGTACCCCATTCCATAAATTGATGATTTGTTCGATCAACTTGGGAAGGCATGGTGGTTTTCCAAGTTGGATCTTCGCAGCGGGTACTATCAAGTTCGCTTGGCAGAGGAGGACATCGAGAAGACTGCATGTGTATGGGAGCTTCGAGTACCTTGTCATGCCTTTCGGCCACACCAATGCTCCAACAACCTTCTGTACTTTGATGCAACGTGTACTCCATAATTTTATTGATAAATTTATGGTAGTATACTTGGATGATATTATTATCTACAGTTGGACGTTGGACGAGCATGTGGTGCACTTGAGGCAAGTCTTCTCCACCCTACGGCAACACCAACTCTTTGTGAAGAAGGAGAAGTGTGTGTTAGCACAACAGAGGATGTTGTTCCTCAAGCACATCATTGGGGATGGAAAGCTCATGATGGATCCCTCCAAGATTTCAGCCATAATAGAGTAGGAGGTACCTACATGTGTTACACACTTACGCTCTTTTCTTGATTTGGCAAATTATTATAGGAGGTTCATTACTGGATATTCGAAGTTATGCACCCCATTGATGGATTTGTTGAAGAAGGATCGACCATGGCGGTGGATGGATCAATGTCAAGAGGCATTCGATCATCTCAAGCAGGCGACCACAGAGGAGCCGGTCCTCATGCTACCAGACTTCTCGATTCCTTTCAAAGTTCATATCGATGCATTAGATTTTGCCATTGGAATGGCGCTTATGCAAGAAAGACACCAAGTGGCCTATGAGAGTCAGAAGTTGAACGACACCGAGTGCAGGTATACGGTTCATGAGAAAGAGATGACAGCAGTTGTGCATTGCCTTAGAACCTAATGCCATTACCTCCTCGGATCCAAGTTTGTGGTGCGCATGGACAACAGGGCCACAAGCAACTTCCAAATCCAGCCAAAGCTCCCCCCAAAGCAAGCGAGATGGCAGCAATTTCTCATTGAATTTGTTTTTCACATCGAGTATAAGTAGGTCGAACCAATTTAGTTCCTAACGCCTTAAGTAGAAAGGCATAGTTGGCTATGATTTTTTCTACTTTCAAACCAGCAAGTGACTTAATGGAGAGGGTCAAGACTGAGATGGAGAACGATCCATGGGCCACATCTATGGGTGAACTCATCAAGGACGGCAAGGCGTGCTATTTCTGGATCGAAGGTGGGCTGATTTTGACATGGGGACGGCGTGTCTATGTGCCTTCAGGTGGAGGGCTAAGGCATGAGGTGCTGCAAGAGCATCATGATTCTATGTGGGAAGGACATCAGAGAGTGCAACGGACCCAAGCTCTCATAGGACATAGCTACTATTGGCCAAATATGCGAGATGACATCGAGGGGTATGTTCACACTTATCTAGTATGGCAACAAAACAAGATTGAACATCAGCGGCCTGTGGGGTTGTTGGAGCCATTGCCTACACCAGAGCGTCCATAGGAGAGCATCTCCATAGACTTCATCATCGGGTTACCTCTAGTAGAAGGGTATAGCTCCATCATGGTAGTGGTGGATCGCTTCTCAAAGTATGGAGTCTTCATTCCAGCACCTACTACTTGCCATGCGGAGGATGTGGCATGATTGTTCTTCATATATGTG
Source organism: Cocos nucifera (assembly GCA_006176705.1). Lineage (NCBI taxonomy): Eukaryota > Viridiplantae > Streptophyta > Magnoliopsida > Arecales > Arecaceae > Cocos > Cocos nucifera. The sequence continues at coordinate 20,230 of QRFJ01005633.1, forward strand.
GTGAAATATTGGAGGATACCATGGAGCATTGTTTCTGATCGCGATGCTCACTTCATGGGAAGATTCTAGATCGAGTTATTTCGAATACTCGAAATGGAGCTAAAGATGTCCATGGCTTTCCACCCTTAGATTGATGGCCAAATAAAATGAATAAATGCATTACTGGAGATGTATTTGAGGCACTATGTGAATGCCAACCAGCGGGATTGAGTTTGACACTTGGACCAAGCCCAATTCAATTATAAATTGCAGCGATCAGAGTCGAGCGATAAATCACCATTTGAGCTGATAATAGGGCAGCAATCAGACACTCCAGGGAGTATCGCAGCGGACTACGTGGGACGTAGCCCAACCACCTATAGGTTGGTGCAGGATCTGAAGGAGGATACGGATTTGGTTTAGGTCTCCTTATTGAAGACGACCAAATGGATGAAGAAGTGGGCTGACATAAAGCGGTGTGCAACTGAGTTTCAAATTGGTGATCTAGTATTGGTGAAACTCTACCATCACATGAGATTGAAGTCAGGCTACCACAAAGCACTCATAAGGAGGTATGAAGGCCCCTTCATCATCACTCATCGAATTAGAGAGACAGCATACCAGTTGTTGCTACCTTCCAAGCTGAAAGTACATCCGGTATTCCACAAGTCTCTATTGAAGCCATTCATAGAGGACACAACCGACCCTTCTCAAGCTCAAAGTGGGAGAGCTCTAGTAGCCGTACGAGTTCATTACACCAAGAAAGTTTCTAAAATCAAGGCAGATAGGAAGAAGAGCAGTCGAGTGCAGTACTTAGTCCGATGGAGAGGACTAGCAAACTCAAAAGTGAGTTAGGAGTATGATGACAAACTATGGCAGTTTGAAGACATCGTCAACAAGTACCACCTAGCCTCATCGAGGGCGACTTTGGCTTAGATGGGGGAGGGTGTCACGGCTCCTCGAATCGGGGCTAGATCGGATACAGATCAAGGTGCAAACTAGATCGGATCGCTGGATGGATTTGAGGTCTGACTATACTCTTGAAATTTAGGCAACTTGGAGACCAAATCTGAGCCCTAGAATTATCTGAAAAAGTGCGTACAAGATCTACAAGGAGTACTAAAGAGAATGGGTCCAGGGGCACATATCTTGAGATGTATGTTGGTCAGCAAAGAAGCTAGTGCAATGAGGTGTAATAGAATGCAGTTTACCCACGTGACTTTATGCGATATTTTAGAAACTCCATAGAAGTTGGTTCAAAGTGGGTAAGGCATTATCTTAAATGATTTTTTGTTCCAAATCCAACAGATCAAGTTTCATTGCAATCCAAGATCGTTGGAGTCATGAACTTGATAATTTTATCTGACTGCGTAGAGTCCTACGAGAATGGAGATTCTGAGTTTATCTTTATCTTGTACTTGGAGAGTTGAGTTCATAAGGGACTTGTAACTTGGGGTTGTTCCTATATAAAAGGACACTCAAGGGTAGGCTTGGAGATCAGAGAGGGAAAGAAAGAGATCATCTAAGGATCCTCTTGCATCTATGAGAGATCGAGAGACCGAGAGAGCTTCTATTGTAAACCAACGAGTGGTTATTTAATAATAGTTCTCTTCTCCTTATTTCTTCTTCTTCTTCATGGTATTTTCTGGTGTTGCATTCCACTGTGTTCTATTATTGTTGGGCGTGGCCTAAGTCAAAGAGACTAGGTACCCATGCTAGGGAGGTTGATCGATTCTCTTATGTCTTATGAAGAGCTGATCGAGCTGCACGTTGTTGGGATTTGCTCTGAGATCCCTTCGTACGTGACAAAGTGGAGGGGCTTCCCAAGCAAAGGGCAAAGGCGTGGTGCAAGGTTCTAGTATTATCTCATGCTACATTTGCAATGGACCACATAAGATGAAGGATTGTCCATTAAGGGGCAAGTTCACATCTATGATGGTGGAGGAGCAGCAAGAGACCGACCAAAGGATGGATTCACTCAATCTCAACGCCCTGAAGGCCAAGGGGCCATGAGGCCTACTCTACACACCTGTCAATATTAATGGTCACACCTTCCAAACACTCATTGATATGGATGCCACTAACTTCTTCGTGGACATAACAATGGCGAAGAAGCTCAACCTGAAGATTGAATGTGATGAGCACACATTTAAGATGGTCAATGACGTAAAGGTAGCTACAAGTGGAACAGCTAAGGATGTTGAGATCCAATTCGATACATGGACCAGACAGGTGATAGCGGTGGTCGCCCCTATCGACGACTATGAGGTGGTGATCGGTATGTCTTTACTAACCTAGCTACATACCATGATAAAGCGGATTCAGATGTGGTGGTGGTTTTGAATTCGAGCAGACCTTGTGTGGTTCAAGGGAAGTGAGTTAGAGGGACTCCGCAGTGAGTCCTATCGGTAATGCAGCTTGTGAAGGAGCTAAGAAAGGGACTTCCAACATACATTACGTCCATTCAAGAGGAAGACCTGCTAGAGGGAGAAGAGATCCCAGTACCCATTGAGGGTGTTCTCACTGAATTCGAGAATGTGATGCCCTCCGAATTACCCAAGCGATTTCCGCCAAGAAGAGAAATCGATCACCAGATTGATTTGGTGCAGGGAGCACGTCCACCAGCTCAAACATCATATAGGATGGCCCCACCTAAACTACAGGAGCTGAGGAGATAGCTAACGGAGTTGGTGAACAATAGGTTCATCCGACCTTCGAAGAGTCCATATGGAGCATCGGTACTTTTTCAAAAGAAGCATGATGGTTCGTTGAGACTCTGCTCGACTATAGGACCCTCAACAAACTCACGGTGAAGAACAAGTATCCCATTCCATGGATTGATGATTTGTTCAATCAACTTGGTAAGGCATAGTGGTTTTCCAAGTTGGATCTTTGCAGTGGGTACTATCAAGTTCGCGTGATGAAGGAGGACATCAAGCGGACTGCATATGTGACAAAGTATGGAAGCTTTGAGTACCTTGTCATGCTTTTCGGCCTCACCAATGCTCTAGCAACCTTCTATGCTTTGATGCAATATGTACTCCATGACTTTATTGATAAATTCATGGTAGTAAACTTGGATGATATTATTGTCTACAGTCGGACATTGGACAAGCATGTGGCACACTTGAGGCAAGTCTTCTCCACCGTATGGCAACACCAGCTCTTTGTGAAGAAGGAGAAGTGCATGTTTGCGCAACGGAGGGTGCCATTCCTTGGGCACAACATTTGCGATGGAAAGCTCATGATGGATCCCTCCAAGATTTCAGCCAAAGTTGAGTGGGAGGTACCTACATGTGTTACACACTTACGCTTTTTTCTTGGTTTGGCAAATTATTATAGGAGGTTACTCACTGGATATTCAATGTTATGCGCCCCATTGATGGATTTGTTGAAGAAGGGTCGACCATGGCGGTGGTTGGATCAATGTCAGGAGGCATTTGATCATCTCAAGCAAGAGGTCACAGAGGAGCCGGTTCTCATGTTATCAGACTTCTCCGTTCCTTTCGAAGTTCATGTCGACACATCATATTTTGCCATTGGAGGGGTGCTCATGCAAGAAAGACACCCAATGGCCTACGAGAGTCAGAAGTTGAACGACACCGAGTGTAGGCATACGGTTCATGAGAAGGAGATGACAGCGGTTATGCATTGCCTTAGAACCTAGCACCATTACCTCCTCAAATTCAAGTTTGTCGTGCGCACGGACAACATGGCCACAAGCTACTTCCAAATCCAGCCAAAGCTCACCCTAAAGCAAGCAAGATGGGAGCAATTTCTTGCTGAATTCGATTTCCACATTGAGTTTAAGCTAGGCCGAACCAATTCGGTTCTTGACGTCTTAAGTAGAAAGGCGCAGTTGGCTGTGGTTTCTTCCACTTTCAGACCAGCAAGTGACTTAATGGAGAGGGTCAAGACCGAGATGGTGAAGGATCCATGGGCCACATCCATGGGTGAACTCATCAAGGATGGCAAGGTGCACCATTTCTGGACCGAAGGTGGGCTTATTTTGACATTGGGATGGCATGTCTATGTGCCTTCAAACGAAGGGCTGAGGCATGAGGTGCCGTGAGAGTATCATAATTCTATGTGGGCAGGACATCAGGAGGTGCATCAAACCCAATCTCTCATAGAACATAGCTACTATTGGCCAAATATACGAGATGACATTGAGGGGCATGTTCATACTTGTCTAGTATGCCAACAAGCCAAGGTTGAACATCAGCGGCCTGTGGGGTTGTTGGAGCCATTGCCTACACCAGAGCATCCATGGGAGAGCATCTCCTTAGACTTCATCATCGGGTTACCTCCAGTGGAAGGGTATAGCTCCATCATGGTAGTGGTGGATCGCTTCTCAAAGTATGGAGTCTTCATTCCAGCACCTACTACTTGCCATGCAGAGGACATGGTGCGATTGTTCTTCATATATGTGGTGAAATATTGGGAGATACCATGGAGCATTGTTTCTGATCGCGAGCTTCATGGGCAGATTCTGGACCAAGTTATTATGGATACTCGGAACGGAGCTGAAGATGTCCACAGCTTTCCACCCTTAGACTGATGGCCAAAAAAAACAAACAAATACATTACTGAAGATGTATTTGAGGCACTATGTGAATGCCAACCAGCGGGATTGGGTTCGACTCTTGGACCAAGACTAATTCAGTTACAACATGCAGCGATTGGAGTTGATCGATAAATCACCATTTGAGCTGATAACAGGACAACAACCAGACACTCCAAGGAGTATCGTAGCAGACTACGTGGGATGTAGCCCAACCACCTATAGGTTGGTGAGGGATCTGAAGGAGGATATTGATTTGGTTTAGGTCTCCTTATTGAAGGTGACCAAACAGATGAAGAAGTGGGCTAACATAAAGCGGCATGCAACTGAGTTTTAGATTGGTGATCTAGTATTGATGAAACTCTACCATCACATGAGATTGAAGTTAGGCTACCACAAAGCACTCATGAGGAGGTATGAAGGCTCCTTCATCATCACCCATCGAATTAGAGAGACAGCATACCGGTTGTCGCTACCTTCCAAGCTAAAAGTACATTCGATATTCCACGTGTCTCTGTTGAAACCATTCAAAGAGGACACAACCGATCCTTCTTGGGCTTAAAGCGAGAGAGCTCCAGTGGCCGTACGAGTTTATTACACCAAGAAGATTTCTAAAATCAAGGCGGACAGGAAGAAGGGCAGCCACATGCAGTACTTAGTCCGACGGAGAGGACTAGCAGACTCAGAAGCGAGTTGGGAGTATGGTAACAAACTATGGCAGTTTGAAGACATCATCAATAAGTACTGCCTAGCCTCATCAGGAAAGACTTTGACTTAGGTGGGGGAGGGTGTCATGGCTCCTCGATTTGAGGCTGGATCGGACACGGGTCAAGGTGCAAACCAAATCAGGTCACTGGATGGGATCGAGGTCTGACTACACTCTCTTAAGATTTGGACAACTTGGAGATCAAATCTGAGCCCTAGAATTATCGAAGGAAATGTGTACAAGATCTACAAGGAGTACTCAAGAGAATGGGGCCAACGGCACATGTCTCGAGATGTATGTTGGTCAGCAAAGAAGCTAGTGCTATGAGGCGTAACAAAATGCAGTTTACCCATGCAACTTTGTGCAATATTTTGGAAACTCCATAGAAGTTAGTTCAAAGTGGATAAGTCATTATATTAATGGATTTTTCATTCTAAATCCAATGGATTAAGTTTCATTGCAATCCAAGTTCATTTGGATCGCAAACTTGGTAGTTTTATCTTACTGCACAGAGTCCTGCGGGAACAGGGATTCTGAGTTTATCCTTATCTTGTACTTAGAGAGTTGAGTTTGTGAGCGACTTGTAACTTGGGGTTGTTTCTATATAAAATGACACTCAAGGGTGGGGTTGGAGATTGGAGAAGGAAAGAAAAAGATCATCTAAGGATCCTCTTATATCTATCAGAAATTAAGAGACTAGGGGAGCTTCTATTGTAAACCAACGAGTGGTTATTTAATAAAAGTTCTCTTCTCCTTATTTCTTCTTCTTCTTCATGGTATTTTCTAGTGTCATATTCCACTGTGTTCTATTATTGTTGGGCATGGCCTAAGTCATAGAGATTAGGTTCCCATGCTAGAAAGGCTGATCGATTCTCTTCTATCCTGTAAAGAGCTGATCGAGCCACATATTGTTGGGATCTGCTCTGAGATCCCTTCGTATGTGACACATGACTCCTGCCTTCTTAAAAAGATAACCAAATCACCTTTTACTAAAAAGAGTGATCGAGCCACTGATCTTCTAGGTCTAGTATATAGTGATGTATGTGGACCTATGAACATAAGTTCTAGTTATGGGTACATCTATCTTATGAAGAGTAAATCTAATTTGTTTGAAATATTCAAGCGATATCGTAATGAGGTAGAAAAATAACTTGGAAAGAGTATTAAAACTCTTCAGTCAGATCGAGGAGGTGAATACCTTTCAAATGAGTTTTTAACATATCTAAAAGAGAATGGAATTCTCTATCAATGTGTTGGGAATAATTCTTGCTACTTGATGATTGTGAAAACAATAACAAGGATCTAAGGAAAGAGGTGGCTGTTCTGTGAAACACTAAAAAATCCTAGGATGTGGAGAAGAAGAGAGAGAACAAGAGAGGAAGAGAGAGATATTCAGGGAGAAAAAGAGCTTGTATTGATTTTTGTTCTAGTTTACAAACTCAATACCGAATATATATATACCTGGTCAATATGATCCAACCTAAAAAACTCTTCTAGCTAACCTAATATAATGCACTCCCCGAGCCCATGTACACCCATATCTCTCATGCATACACCCATTGGACTAATCCTAATCCAATCCATAGGTTAGCCCCTTTGGACCTCATAAACCAAGGCCCTAAGTTCCTAGGATTAACCCAATCCTAGGCCAGAACAGAAACTACATACTACTCTATTCCCCACTCAAGCCGACTCAATCAGTAGTTGGATCGACTCGACTGTGATATCTCCTACAAGAGACTGAATCACCATTTTCTATTATGCTGCTTGGGTCAGCTCTCTTAGGGTTCGAGCTTGCTCAACTTCTGCTCGAACTGGTTCTAATAGGAATCTAACCAGCCCTTCCAGTATGCCAACTTGATACACTTTCTCAACTTCTACTCGAGCTGGCTCTCTCAGGATTCAGGCTGGCTTGACTTCTACTTAGACTAGCTCTGACAATAATCGAGCCAGCTTAATTGAAAGTAGAGGATAATACATCCATAGGTTTTTCGAGTTCCACGATTAGGGTATGTCGGTTCCCCCGAGCTCCTTCAGGTAATACATCCTGGGCCGGATAACTTGCTTGACCTTGTAGGATCCTTCCTAATTTGCGGTAAGCTTCTCCTGGTTTTAAGGTTGAGAAATAGCTGCTCATCGAAGTACTAAGTTCCCGACTCTGAATACTTTGTCTTTGAATCTAGAGTTGTAGTATCGGACCATCCTTTGCCTATACACAGCCATCCGAACTTGGGCCTCCTCTCATTTTTCCTCCAGCAGGTCAAGGTTAGCTCTGAGGTCTTACGAATTGTGTTGCTCATTGAAGCCCATGACTCGTGTTGATGAAAGTTTAAGCTCGATTGGGATGATCGTCTCTATTCCGAAGGCCAAGACAAATGGTATTTTCCTAGTCGGTAGTCTTTGGGTAGTTTAGTATGCCTAGAGGACATGGTAGAGTTCGTCCACCCAAGTCCTCCTCGCTCTTTCAAGTCTCACCTTGATACCCTATAATAGGATCCTATTGGTCACTTCTGCTTCACCATTGGCTTGTGGATGGGCCATCGATGTAAAATGATGGAAGATGTTCAAATCTTCGCAAAACTCAGCAAACCTCATCCCGACAAACTATCGTCCATTGTCCATTATGAGAGTTTGAGGTAGACCAAATCTACAAACAATTGATTTTCAGACGAAGTCTTGCACTTTGGTCTCAGTGATTTTTGCTAGGGGTTCAGCCTCGACCCACTTGGTAAAATAGTCAATCACAACTAAGAAAAACTTTCATTGTCCAGATGCCATTGAAAAGGATCCAAGTATATCCATCCTCCATTATGCAAATGGCCAAGGTGCACTTAGTAGGGTAAGCTCGGAGGCCAGCTACCTTTGTATACTTGCATTCCTTTGGCAACAGTCGCATCTTTTAATATACTCAACACAATCGTGGTGCATGGTTGGCCAATAGTAACCTTATCAAAGTAGCTTGTAAGAAAGGGACATGGTGCCCAGATGGCTCCCACAAATTTCTTCATGCACTTTCCACAATGCAAAATCAGCTTCAAAAAATCGTAGACACTTCAGGAGAGGCAGGGAGTATGACCTTTTGTACAGTTTACCTTCATAAAGGACATACCGGGAGGCCTGATTTCTTAGCTTTTGAGCTTCTTTAGGGTCACGAGGGAGAGTCCCATCTTTGAGATAGACAGCCAAGGGGTCGATCCAACAAGGCTCCTGGTCAATCTACATTATTGTCAGTGGTTCTTCCATACTCGGACATTTTAGTACCTCGAAGAATACCTCTTTGGAAAGTTCATTGGGGGCAAGTGTGGCTAGCTTGGATAGGAGGTCGGCCCTGAATTATCTACCCTTGAAATCTGTCAGATGCCAAAGCCATTGAAGGTTGGGATCGGGCTTTTCACTTTTTCAAGATACTTCATCATATTTTTCTTTCGAGCTTTGTAGCTGCTACCGACCTATCCCACCACCAGCTATGAATCACTGTAGACTTAAAATCGATCGGCTTCTAGTTCCTTGGCAATCTTGAGCCCCACTATCAGAGCTTTATATTCTATCCCATTGTTCGTTGTAAGAAACTCGAAGTGTAGTGTACATTCGGTAATGATCCCCTCGGGGTTGACCAAGATCAGCCCAACACCTACGCCCGAGGTATTGGAGGAGCCATCCACATACAGGGCCCAGAATTCTTTGAGAAGATCGGCTCTCTCTCCGAAGGAGCTAGGCTGCAACCATGGAATGCTGGTGCCATTTTGTTTGGGTTTGGCATTATCTGGGATCATACACTCTACTATAAAATCGATCAATATCTAAGCCTTGATTGACGATCGAGATTGATAGTTGATGTCAAACTCTGTCAGCTCAATAGCCCACTTCGCTAATCTTCCAGAGGTATCTATTTAATGAAGAATAATCTTGATCGATTGATCAGTGAGGAGTGTTATGGTATGTCTCTAGAAGTAAGGCCGAAGTCTCCTAGCTGCAATCAGAAGTGCGTAAGTTAATTTTTTTAATTTAGTATACCTGGCCTCCGCATCTCTCAAGACTCGGCTCATGTAGTAGATTGGCCATTGCACTTTTGCCTCTTCCTTGATCAAGACCACTACTAGGGCTGCAAGAGAGACCGCCAGATATAGGAACAATTCTTCTTCAGGCTCGAGCTTTGCCAACAGTGGGGGCGAACCAAGATAGTTCTTGAGTTCTTCGAATGTCTATTGGCACTCTGTCATCTAGCAGAAGTTTTTTAGTTGCTTGAGGATCTGAAAGAAGGGCATACACCACTCGATCGACTTTGAGACAAAGCGATTTAAGAATACCACCTTTCCGATCAGGTACTAGACTTTCTTTATCAATTTTGGGGTGGTCATCTCCTGGATGGTCTGGATCTTCTCTGGATTAACTTTGATCTCCAATTTAAGACCATGAACCTCAAGAATTTTCCTAAGATCACTTCGAAGGTGCATTTAGTTGGATTCAGCTTCATCTTGTATCTTCGAAGGGCATTGAAGGTTTTCTCAAGATCGCTAATGTGATTGGATGAGGTTCAGCTCTTGATAAGCATATCATCCATGTAGACTTCCATGTTGCAATCGATCTGCTCCTTGAAATTCATATTGACCAGGCGTTGATAGGTTGTGCCTGCATTTTTAAGCCCAAAGGACATGATCCTGTAACAATAAAGATCACGGTCAGTAATAAAAGTAGTTTTCTCCTCATCTTTTGGTGCCATCTGTATTTGATTATAGCTGAAGAAGGCATCCATGAAGGTGAGGAGCTCATGGCCCGAGGTTGCGTCCACCAACTGATCAATTCTAGACAAGGGATAGCTATCCTTTGGGCAAGCCTTGTCTAGCTTCTTGAAGTCGATACATATTCTCCACTTGCCATTGGCCTTTCTAACTAGGACCACATTTGGATAGTGGACTTCTCGGATGAACTCGACTTTGAGGAGCTTATCCACTTCCTCCACTATTGCCTTCTGCCTTTCTAGTGCATGGCTCCAAATTTTCTCTTTCATTGGTCTATACTTAGAATCAATAGCCAATCGATGTTCCATGACTTTAACATCAATTCCTGGCATGTCTGCTAGGACCCAAGTGAAGACATTAGCAGTCCTCCATAAGAAGGCAATGAGCTGCTCGCAGACTTCATCTCTCAAGTTTGAGCCAATCTGCACTATATGCTTCATGCTTCCATCATTCAGAGGGATGGTCAAAAGATCTTCCATGGGCTTGCCCCGCTCCTCAGTAAAACCGTCACGGACATCCAGCCCATCTTCTGGAGCATGATCGAGCTTCGCTCGACTTTTCTTCAGCTGTGGGCATACTTGATTCACTCGCTTACCACTCTCCGATGACTATCCTTGGCCTTAAAAGTTTCTTCTACTCGAGCGTAACCTTCAGCTCGAGCCAGCATACCAGTAAAATTCCTAGGATACTCCTTCTCTAGGGAGAATAGTAGGTCATTCTTCTGAAGGCCGTCCTTCAGTGTGGCCATAGCTACAGACTAGTCCAAATTATGGACCTCCAGCACAGCAGCATTGAATCGGATGACATAGCTTAGATGGACTCTCCTTCCTTTTGCTTAATGTTAATGAGGGAGTTCGAACCTCGATGGGGGCGCCAGTTATTGATGAAATGAGCTGTGAACTGGTGGCTTATTTGGTCAAAGAAGAAGATCGTACCCGACTTCAGTATCGAGTAGCAGTTTTTCATTGCTTCCTTCAAAGTAGAAGAAAAAGCTTGGCATAGAATGGCATTTGGTGCACCATAGAGCAGCATCATAGTCTAGAAGGCCTCCAGATGGTCAATCGGATTAGTGGCCCCATCGTAATTTTCGAACTGGGGGAGCTTGAAGTTTGGTGGAATCGATTTTTGCATAATTTTTTGGGAGAAAGAAGGGTCAGTACAGATATCGTCATCATGGGAGGAGGGAGCATGATGGAGTTCTTCGATCCATCAGTTCATTTTCTATAGTTTTTGGTCTAGAAGATCCTCATGGTCATGAATCTCCAAAGTCTTCTAGCTGAATGGGGGCAAAGTTCCCCCGAGGGTTAAGTCATGATCAGAGCAAGGGCTCTCCATCCTCTGCTTCCTCTTTCTAGAGTTCACCGGCCAACTTGCCCAAGTCGGTCATCCCTAGACTGGGTTTTGGGTTTTCGGAGAAGCTTGCTCTAGCTGAATCGATGCCAGAGGCTACTGCTGCATGTCCTGCACTACTTCAGTAAGACCGCAAATCTGGTGAAGCAGTAGGTTGAACTGCTCTACATCCATCACTGTAGCTGGTGGAGCTCAAGATGTAGGGGACGAAATAGGTCAGGCAGATCTGGATGAGATCTGATCACGGAGGTGGTTGACCATCGGGTTGAAGCCTTTCTAGGAGGCATCTTTGCTGGAAAGAAAACTCTAAATCAGAAGAAGAAAAATCTCTGCTGGGCATCCCTTTAAGAATAAGAAAACCTAAAGAATGAGAGGTCCATTCCTCTAGCGCCAACCCTGTTGGTGCAAAATCTGGTTATCGCCAGAATCGAGGCTGGTGTTGAAAAAGATGAGGTCATCATCGGTGACCTGTAAAACAAGTCTTATCCAGAGTCGAGGGTGGTAGCTCTGGCAAGATCCTCTGACGATCAAGTTAACTCTTTTGGCCAACAAAAATGGAGTGCTCAGAAAGATTTTAGTAGAGTTTTTAGAAAGAAATCAAGAGCTTGGAGAAGAAGACGTATCTGAAGGATCATTTATATAGGCTAAGCCCATAACAAACTGATAGTGACAACCATAACCGCCTGATAGTGGACCGTTCAGGGCTACATGGGGTTTGTTATGGAGGGTCGTATCTATTGTCGTGACGTGCCAATTCGTCGGAGTCTGACAACTCAAGTTTGAATGGGATAGCCGTAGGTAATAAAGAATTCTTAGCTAACATCATTCCAGAGAAGTTCAGAGGTTCTTGAGATCAGCCACGCTTGGGCCATCGTTTTCCATATCATGAGTTGGTGTCGAGGTCTTTTTGAGCAACTGATAAGAGAAGTTTGAGAGGAGCTCGACAGGCAGAGAAGCCTGAGAAGAGTTCAACTAGCGGTGAAGCCTATCCAAAGTTAGACCATCGAAGAAATTTGACTGAAGGAGAAGTCTGATAGGAGTCCGACTGCTGAAGGAGTCCGACTGAAAGAGAAGTCTGGCAGAAGTCTGACTACTAAAGGAGTCCGATTGAAGGAAAAGTTCGATAGGAGTTCAACTACTGAAGGAGTTTGGCTGAAGGAGAAGTCCAGCAAGAGTCCGACTGAAGGAGAAGTTCGGCATGAGTTTGACTACTGAAGGAAACTAGAAGGTCTTACAAATTTGATGGAAACCCATCCCTGACCGCTAATACCGGATGGGCCAATTCAAAGGTCAGACATCTCGGTCGAACTTTGGTAGAAGTGGATTTATCCCCAACACTGGTCACTGCTGAGCTCTCTATGAAAGGTTCAAAGGGCTCAATGCTTGCTGTGGAGCAGACTTCTTCCAAGAGAAAATCTTTCAGAAAGAAGAAGTCCGTAAAGAAGCAGAAGATGGATGGCGGAAAGAAGAAGAAGGCAGAGCTAAAGAAGAAGGCCGCTGATAAAAAAAATATTTTTATTGCAACACTAACGGCCACTGGAAGCGGAACTGCCCTCTCTATCTGGCCAGCCTGAAGAACAAAGAGCCAGGTCCTTCTAGAGGTATGCTCATTATAGAATCTAACCTTACGATTTCTTTTGCATCCAGTTGGATGCTTGACTCTAGTTCTAATGCTCACTTGTGCACTTCTATGCAGGGTCTTGAGGATAGCAGGAGGCTGAGGGATGGTGAGATGATCTTATGCATCGGGAACAGAACAAGAGTTACTACTATGGCCGTGGGAATCTACCTTCTTCGATTACCATCAAGATTAGATTTAGTTCTTAAAGATTATTTTTATATGCCTACAGCAAGCAGGAATTTGATTTCTATTTCATGTTTAGTACAAGAAGGCTATGTAATTAGTTTTCTTAAGAACCATTATAATATTCTTTATGAAAGAAATAAAATTATAAATAGTTTTCTTATAAATGGTCTCTATCAGTTACATATTGATATTTCTGTTTTTAATATCGAGCAAAATGTGAATGCCATAGGATCAAAGTGACCTAGAGATAGTTTAAATGATAGGTATCTTTGGTACCTTAGGCTAGGTCATATAGCTGAAGATAGGATTAACAAATTAAAAAAATCTGGGCTATTGAGTCCATTGACTTTCAAGTCATATCCGACTTGTGAATCATGCCTTCATGGCAAAATGACCAAGCTTCCTTTTGTAGGATATGGAAAAAGGGTCACAGACCTACTCATCCTGATACACACAAATGTGTGTGGCCTATTTGATGTACCGATCAGGGACAATTATGTCTACTTCATCATCTTTACTAATGACCTATCTCGATACGGATATGTGCATTTGATACGACCTAAGTCTGAAACTTTTGAAAGATTCAAAAAATTCAGACTTGAAGTAGAAAAATAAATAAAAAAATTTATTAAGATTCTTCAATTAGATCGAGGAGGTGAATACCTTAGTCGAAAATTCTTAGACTATGTTAAGGACAATGACATAGTCTCTCAATGGACTCCACCTGGAACACCTCAACTTAATGGAGTTTCAAAATGGAGAAACTGGATCCTATTAGATATGATCCGATCCATGATGAGTTTTATGGACCTTCCTAAGTTTCTTTAAGAATATAGTCTGATGACCGCTATATATTTACTAAATAGGGTTTCCTCTAAAATTATTTTTACCATACCATATGAGATATGGCATGGTAAGAAACCAAGTCTAAGTCATCTCAGAATTTGGAGTTGTCCAGCTTATGTCAAGAGACAACAAGCGGATAAATTAGAGTCTAGGTCCTTTAGAGCTCGATTTATTGAATATCCTAAAGAGTCATTAGGATATTATTTCTATCTTTCGAAAGATCATAATGCGATTATGAGTCGATACGCCATCTTTCTTGAAAAATAGTTTATTCTAGATGGTGGCATCGAAAGATAGATTAGACTCGAAGAGAAAGTCTCCGATGAGAAACGAGCTAAGAAACTTATGGAACTCAATCAGATTAAGCCAACCCAGACACTACCTCCTCCACCTCATAGATCAAGTAGAATTTTTCATCCTTCTAAAAGGTACTTATGTACTATCCCAGAGGACATAGAGAAAATATTCCTCATAGGAAATGAGATTCATGATGATGATCCCAAAATCTATGACGAGACGATATCAGATATCGACTCCAAGAAATGGTTAGAAGCAATGAAGTTAAAGATTAACTCAATGCGTTCGAACTAGGTCTGGATCTTGGTAGATCCACCTAAAGGTATAGTACCTATTGGGTATAAATGGATCTTCAAAAGAAAGATAGGTGTCGATAGAAATGTAGAGACATTCAAAGCAAGACTCATAGTGAAAGGATATAGTCAGCACGAAGGCATTGACATATCGGATACTTTTTCACCAGTAGCCATGCTCAAATCCATTCGCACATTGCTTGCTATTGCAGCCTATTTCAATTTCAAAATATGGCAGATGAACATGAAAACAACGTTCTTAAATGGATATCTTAAGGAAGATATCTATATGAAATAGCTGCTAGATTTTCCATCTAGTGATGATGATCATAAGGTATGCAAGCTACAAAGGTCCATATATGGACTTAAGCAAGCATCTCAGAGCTGGAATGCTCCTTTCAATGATGTAATCAAATAGTTTGGATTCATCAAGAATGAGGAGGAGCTTTGTATTTTCAAAAAGATCAGTAGGAGCGCGATTATCTTTCTCGTACTGTACGTAGATGACATCCTCCTAATTGAAAATGATATTCTCATATTGACTACAGTCAAAATATGGTTGTCTAAGGAGTTCTCTATGAAAGATCTAGGAGAGGCATCCTTTATTCTGATAATTAAGATCTATAAAGATTGATCGAATAGGATGTTGGGTCTCTTATAGAAAATGTACGTAAAGGAGGTGCTAAAGAAATTTAGCATGGAAAACTCCAAGAGAGGTTTAGTATCCTTTAGACATGGCATTCATCTCTCTAAGAAGATGTGCCCTAGCACACCTGAGGAGATTGAATGCATGAGCAAGATTTCTTATGCTTCGGTAATAAGGAGCCTCATGTATGCTATGCTATGTACATGACCTGATATTGCCTATGCTGTGAGTATCACGAGCAGATATCAATCAAATCCAGATGAAGAACACTGGACTTCTATGAAATGTATCTTTTAAGTACATAAGAAGGACTAAGGATATATTTCTAATTTTTGATAATGGAGAACTCCAGATCTAAGGATATACAGACTCAAATTTTATGTTCGACATAGATGATCGAAAGTTAACATCTGAAAGTCTATTTATTTGTAATGATGGAGTTATCAATTGGAAGAGTTCCAAGCAGACGGTGATAGCAGACTCCATGATGGAAGTAGAGTACATCGCTATGTTGGAGGCTACAAAGAAGGCATTCTAGTATAAAAAATTTACCACAAAGCTCAGAGTAATGCCATCCCTCTATACTGCAACAACAATAGCGCCATAGTCCTGGCTAAGGAGCCGAGGTCTCACCAGAAATTCAAGCACATCGAGTAGCGATACCACCTCATCGACGATTACCTCGAGAAGGGATACGTCGAGGTCAAAAGAGTCGACTCTGTAGATAATGCGGTAGACCCACTGACAAAGCCATTGAGCCAGCAGAAGATCGAAGCCCACCTTAAGAAGATGGAACTTAGATTTGTAGCCAATTGACTTTAGGTTAAGTGGAAGTTTGTTAGATATGTGCCCTAGAAGCTAGATTGACTAAACACTTGTAATATATTTCTAAGAGTAATTTTTTAATTTTAATTATAAATTAATAAAAAATTCTATCACAGTATGTATTTAAAGTGTCTGTGATACATCCTTTGAGCTAACAGTAATAACAATTCATATTTTCAAGAGTTAAAAATTTAAGACATAAATTTTCATAATTAACTCATAAACTGCTTTTGATCGTAAGATCATCACAAGAATGATGATCAATCTAGAAGGTTGGTATACGATCACTTTTATAGGATAGATGTATCTTTAGTCTATGGTATGAAGACACCAGAGCGAGAGTACAGGTACTCATTAGAGAATGAGAGTACTGAGCGTGACTACCTCGAGCAGTCATAAGAAAGTCTATCTTCTCATCGATGACTGGCTCGATGCTGTAGTGGTGTGTCTGGTTCTTTGACCTAAGGACATCGACAGCTTATCTTGAGGGTGTTATAGTTTGACTACACCATAACTCGATCTTCTAGCCATTCAAAATCTTGAGGTGTATGTTGGCTATAGCATGTTCATTGTAGGAATTGGATTGCACCAATAGAAGATCTATCTACCTCGATAGATGAGGAGTAGCCCTATGATAATTATGAGATTGAGTCCTTAAGCCCATGGCCATGGTAGAGTGAAGATGATAGAAAGAGTTTCTATTAGGGTTTCACATCGAACTCAAATCAAATGATTAATTCATATGATGGATGTTGGGTTTGATGAGTTCACCTTAACCCTAATCCTGTCGAGGCTCAAGATAGAAGAACCCAATCACATGGATAACTAAGGAGTATATGGTAGCAATCCGGGATACGGTGAGAAACTCAATTAGAAATCTAATCTATGCAAATGGTGGGTCTGACTTAACTAAGGAGTGGATTAATATTCTGGATACGATGAGATTCATGAATTAGAGACCAAGTTTGGGTGCACCATGATTAGAGAATCATTGAACAAGAGTTGTTCATTCATTGCTAACCCATCACCAATAACTGTTAGGTGAGGTGATGAGTCAGTTGGTGAGACCGCACCATCCACTAGAAATCATTAATCGTGGAGATTTTCATATCTCTACAGAGGGAGTGTAGAGATCCAAGAAAATAGTGAAAGGTAATTTGTTTAAAAATAAAATTCCCTAAATAAATTGGTCAAGTCAAAATTACAGTATCTAACTAGAATCTTTGACTCTCTACAGGAAAATGTCTGCGTCCAACCCATTGGCACGTATCCTGGACACACATAGACTGACTGGACCCAATTATAAAGATTGGCTCAGGAACTACAAAATTATTTTGGGTTTCGAGAAGTTAACCCATGTTTTGGACCAGGACCCTCCCACCTTACCAGCCCGTCCATCCACTGAACAGAGAGCGTCTCTGGAAAAATGGATTGACGAAGATAATAAGGCCAGATATTACATGTTGGGCTCGATGTCTGATGAGCTCCAGCGCCAACATGAAGATATCGGGACTGCTCGCCAAATGTTGGCTCACCTGCAGGAGATGTTTGGTGAACAGAGTCGCGCAGCCAAATATCAAGTCACGAAATGACTTTTTAAGGCTAAGATGCGTGATGGGCAGTCAGTCCAAGATCACTGTCTGACAATGATCAAGGACATGGAAGAGCTTGAGAAGCTCGGTGTGAAGTTGGACTTGGACCTGCAGAACGATATTATTCTGCAATCCTTGACTGATGCATATGGGCAATTCATCATGAATTACCACATGCATAAACTTCAAAATTCCTTGGCCGAGTTAATGAATATGCTGGTTACCGCTGAGCTTTCTATGAAAGGTTCTAAAGGCTCAGTTCTTGCTATGGAACGGACTTCTTCCAAAAGAAAGTCTTATGGAAAGAAAAAGAAGTCTGTGAAAAAGCAAAAGGTGGAAGGATCAAAGAAGAAGAAGGCAGAAGCCGAAGAAAAAGGCCGATGGCAAAGGAAAGTGTTTCCATTGCAACAGCGACGGCCATTGGAAGCGGAACTGCCCTACTTACCTGGCCACCCTGAAGAACAAGAAGGAAGGTCCTTCTGGAGGTATGCTCGTTATTGAGTCTAACCTTACGGTTTCTTCTGCATCCAGTTGGGTGCTTGACTCTGGTTCTAGTGCTCATCTGTGCACTTCTATGCAGGGTCTTGAGGATAGCAGGAGGCTGAGGGATGGAGACATGATCCTACGCATCGGTAATGGAGCAAGAGTTGCTGCAGTAGCCGTGGGAACATACCCTCTTCGATTACCATCTGGTTTAGACTTAGTTTTGAAAGACTGTTATTATGTGCCTGCAGCTAGCAGGAATTTGATTTCTGTTTCATGCTTAGCACAAGAAGGTTATGTGATCACCTTCTTTAAGGACCATTGTAACATTCTTTATGAAAGAAATAAAATTGCAAATGGTTTCCTTATTAATGGTCTTTATCAGCTACATATTGATGTACCTATTCTAACTATCGAGCAAAACGTGAATGCCAAACGACCTAGGGATAGTCCAAACGACAGATATCTATGGCACCTGAGATTAGGTCATATAGCAGAAGATAGGATCAACAAATTGGAGAAAAATGGGCTATTGAGTCCATTGACTTTCGAGTCATATCCAACTTGTGAATCTTGTCTTCAAGGCAAAATGACTAAACTCCCTTTTGTTGGACATGGGGAGAGGGCCACAGATCTCCTTGCCCTAGTACATACTGATGTGTGCGGCCCATTTGATGTGCCGGCTAGAGGCAATTTTGTCTACTTCATTACCTTTACCGATGATCTGTCTAGGTATGGGTATGTGTATCTTATGAGACACAAGTCTGAAGCTTTTGAAAAGTTCAAAGAATTCAGACATGAAGTAGAAAAACAAACTGGAAAACCCATTAAGGTTCTTCGATCAGATCGAGGAGGTGAATACCTTAGCAAGGAATTCCTAGACTATCTCAAGGAAAATGGCATAGTCTCTCAATGGACTCCACCAGGAACACCTCAACTCAACGGGGTTTCAGAATGGAGAAATCGGACTCTATTGGATATGGTTCGATCCATGATGAGCTTCACAGACCTCCCTGATTTTCTTTGGGGACACTCATTGTTAACTTCAATTTATCTACTGAATAGGGTTCCCTCTAAAACCGTTCCTACCACACCGTATGAGATATGGCACGGTAAGAAACCAAGTCTGAGTCATCTCAGAATTTGGGGTTGTCCGGCTCATGTCAAAAGACAACAAGCGGACAAGTTAGAGTTTAGGTCCTTTCAGAGCTCGATTCATAGGATATCCTAAAGAGTCATTAGGATACTATTTCTACATTCCAGAAGACCACAATGTGATTGTGAGTCGACATGCCATCTTTCTTGAAAAATAGTTTATTCAAGATAGCGGCATTGGAAAGCAGATTAAGCTTGATGAGAAAGTCTCACAAGCAGAACGAGCTAAGGACCAATTGGAACCAAATCAGGTTGAGCCAATAAGAACACTACCTCCTCCACCTCGTAGATCGGAAAGAGTTTTCCGTCCCCCTGAAAGATACTTAGGTATTATTTCAGAGGATGTAGAGGAAATGTTCCTCGTAGGTAATGGTGCTCATGGTGATGATCCCAAAACCTACAACGAGGCGATATCAGATATCGACTCCGAGAAATGGCTAGAGGCAATGCAGTCAGAAATTGACTCGATGCACTCAAACCAAGTCTGGACCTTGGTAGATCCACCAGAAGGTATAGTACCTATTGGGTGTAAATGGATCTTCAAGAGAAAGATTGGTGCAGATGGGAATGTGGAGACATTCAAGGCTAGACTGGTGGCAAAAGGTTATAGTCAACGCGAAGGCATTGACTATCAGGATACCTTTTCCCCAGTAGCTATGCTAAAATCCATCCGCACATTGCTTGCTGTTGCAGCCTATTTCGATTATGAAATATGGCAAATGGACGTGAAAACGGCATTCCTAAATGGATATCTTGAGGAAGATATCTATATGGAACAGCCGCTAGGTTTCACATCCAGTGATACTGATCACAAGGTTTGCAAGCTGCAAAGGTCCATATATGGACTTAAGCAAGCATCTCGGAGCTGGAACACTCGTTTCAATGATGTGATCAAAAAGTTTGGTTTCATCAAAAATGAAGAGGAACCATGTGTTTTCAAAAGGGTCAGTGGGAGCGCTGTTGTCTTCCTCGTATTGTACGTGGATGACATCCTCCTTATTGGGAATGATATTCCCATGTTGACATCAGTCAAGATGTGGTTGTCCAAGGAATTCTCCATGAAAGACCTAGGTGAAGCATCCTTTATTCTAGGAATTAAGGTCTATAGGGATAGACCGAATAGGATGCTAGGACTTTCACAGAAGATGTACATAGAGGAAGTACTAAAGAGGTTTAGTATGGAAAACTCTAAGAGGGGATTAATACCCTTCAGACATGGTATTCATCTTTCCAAGAAGATGTGCCCCAGCACACCTGAGGAAATAGAACGCATGAGCAAGATCCCTTATGCTTCTGCAATAGGGAGCCTCATGTATGCCATGCTATGTACACGACCTGATATAGCCCATGCTGTGAGTGTCACAAGCAGATATCAGTCAAATCCAGGTGAAGAACACTGGACTTCTGTGAAATGTATCCTTAAGTACTTGAGAAGAACTAAGGATATGATGTTGGTCTTTGGTAACGGAGAACTCCAAGTCCAGGGATACACAGACTCGGATTTCATGTCCGATATAGATGATCGAAAGTCGACATCTGGGAGTCTGTTTGTGTGCAATGGTGGAGCTGTCAGCTGGAAGAGTTCCAAGCAATCGGTGATAGCAGATTCCACCATGGAAGCAGAATATATCGCTGCATCAGAGGCTGCGAAGGAAGCATTCTGGTACAAGAAGTTTGCTGCAGAAATTGGAGTAATGCCATCAGATGCCATTCCTCTATACTGCGACAACAATGGCGCCATAGCCCTTGCTAAGGAGCCGAGGTCTCACCAGAAATCCAAGCACATTGAGCGGCGATACCACCTCATCCGCGATTACCTCGAGAAAGGGTTACGTCGAGGTCAAGAGAGTCAACTCCGCAGATAATGTGGCAGACCCACTTACAAAGCCGTTGGGCCAGCAGAAGATCGAAGCCCACCTTGAGAAGATGGGACTTAGACTTGTAGCCAATTGGCTTTAGGACAAGTGGGAGATTGTTAGATATATGTGCCCTAGAAGCCAGAATTGGCTGACACTTGTAATACACTTCTAGGGGCAAAATTATAATTTTGACTATAATCAATAAAATGGGTTATTTTCTATCACATATGTGTATTTAGTGTCTGTGATACATCCTTTGAGTTAATGGTAATGATAATTCATATTTTCAAGAGTTGAAAATTTAAGACATGAATAATCATTATTAACTCATAAACATGCTCCCGACCATAGGATCATCACGAGGATGGTGATTGATCCGGAAGGTTGGTGTACAATCGCTTCTCTTTAGTAGATGAGTCTTGAGTCTACGGTGTGGAGACACCGGAGCGAGAGTACAGGTACTCGTTAGAGAACGAGGGCACTGAGCGTGACCACCTCGAGTAGTCATTAGGGAAGTCTACCTTCTCGTCAATGACTGACTCGATGCTGCAGTAGTGTGTCTGGTTCTTTGACCTGAGATGCATCGGCAGTTCACCTTGAGGGTGTTATAGTTTGACTACACCATTACTCGGTCTCCTAGCCATATGGAACCCTGAGGTGTATGTTGGCTATAGCATGTTCATTGTAGGAACTGGATTGCATCAAGATGGAATCTATCTACCTCGGTGGTAGAGGAGCAGCCCTATGATGATCATGAGAATCAAGTCCAGAAGCCCATGGCCATGGCAGAGTGAAATAATAGAAAGAGTTTCTATTTAGATTTTCACATTGGACTCGAATCGAATGATTACATCATATGACAGAGACTAGGGTTTGACGAGTTTCACCTTAACCCTAATCTGATCGGGGCTCAAGATAGAAGAACTTAATCACACAGGTAGCTGCACCAAGAGGTTCGCATTCAGCTCTGATGGGTTGCCACCATATACTGCTAGGTGTCACTGGTGGATTTTGGGAGCAATTAGAATGATTTAGATGATCGATCATTCTAGCTGTTCGAATCAGAAGAGTTCTGATCCATCGAAAGGAGTTTCGATGATGTCGATGATAGAGATCATGACATATCCCATTACCATACAGAACTGAACCTAACTGGGTCACACAAACAAGGGTTTGAATCTGGTGATCATCAATTGAACTGATCTAGTTCAATTGATCTGAATGAGATTCAATTAGGTTCAAGGAAATCGTGCTAGCACTCGATTGAACCTAACGTTCTTCTTTTACTATCATAAATAAGTTGTCCTGACTGAGCCAAAGGAGTTTGTGCTCAATCAGAGGCCTTCATATGGTCTGACTGGAGGTTGTCCAAGTCAGAAAAGGTTGTCTTATTTTGTAAGACAATACCTGCCATTTTTGGTCACCTGCCATTTCTTGTTCCTTTGACTTTGGTCAAAAGTCTGACCTTTGACTGGTCAAATGTTGACCATTGACACTTTGACTTTTGACCACATGTCATGCACCTATTGGAGAGCTGGTGGGGGCCTGTCCCCCTGCCAGAACCTGGCAAGGAGGAAGGGCGCACGCCACCCTAGGCGTGTGCCCAAGTTGGAGGCGCCTAGGAGTCCTTGTTGGACAAGGACTCCATCTCCTTTTTGGATTCCAATTAGAGTTCTTCTAAGAACCAACTTTGACTGGTCTTAGGCACCCTCTAAGGAGGAATCCAGGGGACTCTATTCCCACCAATCAGATTTAGATCTGATTTCACAAAGGGTTGTGATTGGTTGGGAAGAAGAGGAGTTGGATCACGCTTAGTCTATAAATAAGACCCTGCGCCCAACTCAAGAGATTCTGAAATGCAATTTGAGAAATTTCCCATGCCCCAAGGCTGCCTCTCCCCTCCTTCCTCCATGCCAAGTCTCTTCTCCCCTCTCCTCTCCACGTCCAAAAGGAGTTTTGGACTTCCTTGGTTGGTGCGATTCCAGATCAAAAGAAAGGCGATCAAAAGCTAAGAAGGCTGCGCTGCTGCAAAGGACGACTGCTGATCTTCAAAAGGAGTTTTGAAGATCCTCCAGATCAGATCCAGATCTGATTTTTGGAGGATGTGATAGAGAAGAAGAGGATCTCCAGATCCAACCCGAGTGGATACCGGTAGAGGCCAGGCGCTTGCGTGGCTAGATCCAGAACCTTCCGCTGCAAACAGGATCATCAACAGGGTAATAGGATTACCCAAATCAGGTAAATTAAATTTGATTTAATTTATCTATTTTATTTTATTTATTAAAATAATAAGAATCAGATCTGAAACATATCAAGATCTGATTGGGATCAAGAGAAAAAATTTTTGAAATATATCTCTTGATCTGATCAGATCTGAACGAACCTGGACCGGAAAAATCAGGATTTTTCTTCAATCATACCATATGCCCTAAAAAGTTAGGCACGTTCAAGATTTTTGACATAAGATTCAGGATCTATGCGATGGTGTTCGTAAGACGAAGCCCACCTTCAGAAATAGTTTTGAAAGATCTACAAATTAGACTTAGATCTAATCTTTGGAGGAGAGATTTGCAAGGAGAAGATGTTCAGATCCTACTTGAGTGGATACCAATAGAGGCCAAGCACATGCGTGGCTCCTTTCAGAACCTCAAAAATCAATAGAATTATCGTAGGATAATTAGATTATCCAACAAAGTACCTTAAATTAAATCTAATTTAATTTTATTTTTAATTTTTAATATTAGATCACCATGATCAGATCTAAGAACTCCTAGATCTGATCGGATAATAGAAATATTTGTAGAAAAATTCACCTCAAATCTGATCAAATCTGGACGATCCTGCGATGGAAAATCAAATTTTCCTTCACTGGAATGGGATAAGGTGTCCACTTGAATTTTGAATTCAAGTGGATACTTAAAACCTTCCTAACCTTTGCTCGTATCATATCCACATTCATTTCACACTGAGTGTTGCCCATTTAAATGTTATTTTCCCTGGGCGTGCATGGGTTTTACAAGAGGATTCTGAGAGAGTGCATGGGAGGGTTTCTTAGAGAGAGAAAATAGAGAAGGGTGCTATCTTCTGGGCGTGAGTTATTTTAAATGTAGAGAGTCTATGCCATCTATACTTCTCTTCCTACACAACTTTTAAATGTGATTTAAATGTGTGCGTGGGTGTCACTGAGAAAGAAGTTTCTCAGTGAATGTGGCATGAGCTTCCTTTGGGCGTGAGGACATTAGTTGGTCACAAAAACTCTGAGAGAGGGGTCTCTAGGGTTTTCGGGTGTGGAAGGTCCTAGGGTTTTGACCTAGGGTTTGGATGGTGAGTGTGAGGCTGTGAGTGCCCAATCACCACGAAATCTTCCATACTATCTCATCATCCTCCAAAGTTCATCATCTGATTTTCTAGAGCATCTGAGAGATCATGAAGAAGGTGGTTGATCGGATCGACTGAGATCAGTCGTCGAAGGCTCTGACGAGAAGCTAGCACTCTAGTGGAGTTGATTGAGATCAAGAGCTCTGCATGGACTAACCATAGAGGCCAGACAAGGTGCGGCTACAGCACGATGCGAGAAACTTTTTTCTGCAATATCATATTGTGGAGATCCTCTACCTGCACTTAGGTATTGTATTCTGAGCACAAATCGATCAGCAAATATGATTTCCTGATCGAATGCATTTAAATTTTTAATTATATATCTGCATGTCTAGATCCTTGTGTAGGGCTATTGATATGATCAATGCATACATAGGATTAATTTTAGATTAATTTTGCTTCCATTGCAATTCAAAATTTGAGAATGTTTTCAAAATGCACGTTGTAAACCCTGCACGATTTCCATCAAGACAATCTCTAGCTGCACAATCATGGTCCGCATCATTGGAAATAGCCACTATTGGTGAGATGCCCTTCCTTGTTCTAGGCAAGAGGAGAAGACAATGGTCTCCTATTTTACCAAGGATTCAAAGAAAAAAAGAAAAGAAGAAAATAATTTCCTTTCTCTCTCTAGCCTCTTCCCCTTTCTATTCTTTCTCTGTACGATGTTGGGTGGACCCCATAAGGTCATTATCCTATGACTTTAATCGATTCTAAAAAGCGATTTTGAATTATCCTACTAGTCACGTAGTTTAGTGGTCCCTATCGGCCTTCATCAAACACCATTAGATTATGTTGCTTTCAATTTCTATTGAACTATTCATACTCTAGCCAAAGCTTTGATTATATATACTTGCTTTGAATCCAAGTTGATTCCAGTAAAGGTGTTTTGAACTACTGTGTTAGTGGAGCAATATGTTCAACCATTCGAGCCTTTGTTGTGCATCTTAGGGCCTAATCCTTATTAATCTTTGTTGAGTTCTTGTATCTTAAGTGATCCTGATTGGATAAAGTTACCTAATCAACGGATCCCTAATCATTGGATAATGTATCGGCCTCCACCTCGGCCTCCTACTTTGATTGGATCGATTGGGATATCGGGTGCTACCCCTTTGCTAGCCTTGTGATGAGGTTAGACCTTATGATTTTTATTTTTAAATATTCAAAGTTAAATTTTGATAAAATATAATTTTAGATATTAGGTTTTGTTGAAAAATCTTTTAGGATTGATTGAATCTATCTATTCAATGTTTCTGCAAAGACAAGTAATAAATCATCTTTTTATGATATTTTAATTAAATAAATTTATTTTGAAAGAAAAAAATAGTTTTTGATTTAAATATGATTTATGAAACTATATTTTGAATAGAGTGCATAGTTGAGATTTTGAGATTTTTTTGGATATTTTGATTTATTGATTTTGAAGGGAAATTCTGATTTTCCAGATCAGGTTGGCTCAGATCTGATTAGATCAAGAGGCATATTTCAAAAATTTTCTCTTAGATCCTAATCAGATCTGATACTTTTTAGATCTGATTTTATTATCTGATAAATAAAAAAATAAATTAAATTAATTTTATCTTGATTTTGGATAATCTGATTACCCGTTGATGATCCTGCCGAAGCCCTGAGATTTTGGATCTAGCCACGCAAGCGCCTGACCTCTACCAGTATCCACTCGGACTGGATCTGGAGATCTTCTCCTTCTCTTTTTTTCTTCAAAAATTAGATCTGGATCTGATTTGAAGGATCTTCAAAACTTCTTTTGAAGATCATCCATCATCTCTGCAGCAGTGCTGCCTTCTTCCTTTTTCATTAGTCTTTTCTTGCCTGACTCGCACTAATATGAAGGCCCAACTTCCTTGGGCGTAGAGAGGAGAGAGAGGGCCAGATGGTGGCATGGAGAAGGGAGAGGGGCAGCCTTGGGGCATGGCTAAGAGGAGGAGAGCTTAGAAGTGGGTGCAGACAGGATCCTTTTATAGACTCTGTTCCGCCATGCAGTGCTGCATCACCCCAGCCAATCACGTTGCTTCGTGCAATCAAATCTAAATCTGATTGATGGGATGACATCACCTGATCCAATTAGATGAGAGACCTATAGGTTCTTAGATGGCGCCTAAGACTGATCAAAGTAGATACCTAAGGGCCACCTAAGTAGAAACCAAGAAGCAATCTGGAGTCCCATCCATATGGGACTCCAGCATCCCTATCCATGGGCGCACGCCATCCTAAGCGTGCACCCCCTTTTTTCTAATTTTCAGAGAGTGGACAAGCCCCTATTTGCTCTCCAATAAGTGCATGACACATGGGCAGATGTCCAAGGGTCAAAGGTCAACATTTGACTAAGTCAAAGTACAAGAATTAGCAGGTGATGGAAAATAGTAGGTGTTATCTCAAATTTATCTCATAAATTAGGACAACCCTTTTCTAACTTGGACAAGCTCCAGCCAGACCAGGTAAAGATATCTGAGTGAGCACAAACTCATTTGGCTCAGTCGTGATAACTTTTAATGATAGAAAAAGGAGAATGTTAGGTTCAATCGTGTGCTAGTACGATTTTTTTGAACCTAATTGAATCTTATTCAAATCAATTGAACTGGGTTAGTCCAATTGATTATATCCAGATCCAAATCCTTGTTTGTATGATCCAGTTAGGTTCAGTTCTATATGGTAATGGGATATGTCATGATCTCCATCATCTCCATCATCAAAACTCCTTTCGATGGATCAGAACTCTTCTGATTCAGACAACTTAGAATGATCGATCATCTAAATCATTCTAATTGCTCCCAAAATCCACTAGTGACACCTAGCAGCATATAGTGGCAACCCATCAAAACTACAAAATGAACCTCTCGGTGCAGCTACTTGTGTAATTAAGTTCTTCTATCTTGAGCCCCTGATCAGATTAGGGTTAAGGTGAACTCGTCAAACCCTAATTTCTATCAT
This sequence comes from Cocos nucifera, assembly GCA_006176705.1. Taxonomy (NCBI): domain Eukaryota; kingdom Viridiplantae; phylum Streptophyta; class Magnoliopsida; order Arecales; family Arecaceae; genus Cocos; species Cocos nucifera. The sequence continues at coordinate 47,698 of QRFJ01005633.1, forward strand.
ATGATTTAATCATTCGATTCAAGTTCGATGTGAAAACCTTAATAGAAACTCTTTCTATTATTTCACACTGTGCCATGGCCATGGGCTTATGGACTTGATTTTTATGATCATCATAGGGCTGCTCCTCTTCTACCGAGGTAGATAGATTCCATCTTGGTGCAATTCCAATACAATCTCATACCTTGCCGAAAATTTCTCGATGGGGTTGTTAGATATATGTGCCCTAGAAGCCAGAATTGGCTGACACTTGTAATACACTTCTAGGGGCAAAATTATAATTTTGACTAAAATCAATAAATGGGTTATTTTCTATCACATATGTGTATTTAGTGTCTGTGATACATCCTTTGAGTTAATGGTAATGATAATTCATATTTTCAAGAGTTGAAAATTTAAGACATGAATAATCATTATTAACTCATAAATTGCTCCCGACCATAGGATCATCACGAGGATGGTGATTGATCCGGAAGGTTGGTGTACAATCGCTTCTCTTTAGTAGATGAGTCTTGAGTCTACGGTGTGGAGACACCGGAGCGAGAGTACAGGTACTCGTTAGAGAACGAGGGCACTGAGCGTGACCACCTCGAGTAGTCATTAGGGAGTCTACCTTCTCGTCAATGACTGACTCGATGCTGCAGTAGTGTGTCTGGTTCTTTGACCTGAGATGCATCGGCAGTTCACCTTGAGGGTGTTATAGTTTGACTACACCATTACTCGGTCTCCTAGCCATATGGAACCCTGAGGTGTATGTTGGCTATAGCATGTTCATTGTAGGAACTGGATTGCATCAAGATGGAATCTATCTACCTCGGTGGTAGAGGAGCAGCCCTATGATGATCATGAGAATCAAGTCCAGAAAGCCCATGGCCATGGTAGAGTGAAATAATAGAAAGAGTTTCTATTTAGATTTTCACATTGGACTCGAATCGAATGATTACATCATATGACAGAGACTAGGGTTTGACGAGTTCACCTTAACCCTAATCTGATCGGGGCTCAAGATAGAAGAACTGAATCACACAGGTAGCTGCACCAAGAGGTTCGCATTCAGCTCTGATGGGTTGCCACCATATACTGCTAGGTGTCACTGGTGGATTTTGGGAGCAATTAGAATGATTTAGATGATCGATCATTCTAGCTGTTCGAATCAGAAGAGTTCTGATCCATCGAAAGGAGTTTCGATGATGTCGATGATAGAGATCATGACATATCCCATTACCATACAGAACTGAACCTAACTGGGTCACACAAACAAGGGTTTGAATCTGGTGATCATCAATTGAACTGATCTAGTTCAATTGATCTGAATGAGATTCAATTAGGTTCAAGGAAATCGTGCTAGCACTCGATTGAACCTAACGTTCTTCTTTTGCTATCATAAATAAGTTGTCCTGTCTGAGCCAAAGGAGTTTGTGCTCAAATCAGAGGCCTTCATATGGTCTGACTGGAGGTTGTCCAAGTCAGAAAAGGTTGTCTTATTTTGTAAGACATTACCTGCCATTTTTGGTCACCTGCCATTTCTTGTTCTTTGACTTTGGTCAAAAGTCTACCTTTGACTGGTCAAACGTTGACCATTGACACTTTGACTTTTGACCACATGTCATGCACCTATTGGAGAGCTGGTGGGGGCCTGTCCCCCTGCCAGAACCTGGCAAGGAGAAGGGCGCACGCCACCCTAGGCGTGTGCCCAAGTTGGAGGCGCCTAGGAGTCCTTGTTGGACAAGGACTCCATCTCCTTTTTGGATTCCAATTAGAGTTCTTCTAAGAACCAACTTTGACTGGTCTTAGGCACCCTCTAAGGAGGAATCCAGGGGACTCTATTCCCACCAATCAGATTTAGATCTGATTTCACAAAGGGTTGTGATTGGTTGGGAAGAAGAGGAGTTGGATCACAGCTAGTCTATAAATAAGACCCTATATCCAACTCAGATTGTATGAGATAGAGATATGATGAGATCATAGTTTCTCCATGCCCCAAGGCTGCCTCTCCCCTCCTTCTCCATGCCATAGTCTCTTCTCCCCTTGCTCTCCACGTCCAAAAGGAGTTTTGGACCTTGGTTGGTGCGATTCAGATCAAAGAAAGGCGATCAAAAGTAAGAAGGCTGCGCTGCTGCAAAGGACGACTGCTCATCTTCAAAAGAGTTTTGAAGATCCTCCAGATCAGATCCAGATCTGATTTTTGGAGGTGTGATAGAGAAGAAGAGGATCTCCAGATCCAACCCGAGTGGATACCGGTAGAGGCCAGGCGCTTGCGTGGCTAAGATCCAGAACCTTCCGCTGCAAACAGGATCATCAACAGGGTAATAGGATTACCCAGATCAGGTAAATTAAATTTGATTTAATTTATCTTTTTAATTTTATTTTATTAAAATAATAAGAATCAGATCTAAAACATATCAAGATCTGATTGGGATCAAGAGAAAAATTTTTGAAATATATCTCTTGATCTGATCAGATCTGAACGAACCTGGACCGGGAAATCAGGATTTCCCTTCAACTGGTATCAGAGCCATGGTTCTAAATTGTTTAGATCTGATTTTAAATTTATTTTAATTAGAAAATAATTGATTTTCAGATGTCACATGAGATGTGATCAGATCTGAAATCAGAAAAAATTAAAATTAAATAATTTGGATCTAAGATTAGAAGATATGCATGACTAGTTCTAGAATAGAATAGTTCTATAGAATATTCTTGCATATTTTTGATTTAATCTGATTAAATCATATTTTAGATCTTTTTATTTACTATTTTTTGATATTATAAGTGTTATAATAACATCTAAAAAATAGCAAATAAAAATTATTTAATTTTTGAATATCATATGAGATATGATTGATGCATGTCTAGACTAGTTGTAGAATAGTTCTACATAATTGTCTAGATTAGAATTTATTTTGATTAGATCAATTTAAATCTAATTTTTTAGATTATTATGAGATAATTTAGATCTGAAAATATGCATGATTATGATACATGAGATGTATGCAAAATATGCCATGATTAGATCTACTTTATATATGAGATATATGATATAGATCTGATATTGTTTTGTAGTATTGAATGTTCCTGATTAAGGCGTTCCTCTTGGCCGTCCGGTCATAAGAACGAAGAAGGGTTTAAAGGCCCTCTCTTCCCATTCGATGGGGTGTTCTTATGATGTGTAGGGGTGCTGCGTGTTCGTCCTTAATCAGAAACCCAAAACTTACTTTCTGCAAAACCCTAGATCCTGAAACCCTAGGATTTATTGTGCATATTTTGTTTATGAACCCTACTTAATTAAGAATTAAGTTTATGGAATATTAATTAGGTCTAAAATTGAGAATTTCAGATCTAAGACATATTCATAATACTGGGTTCGGGCTTGGGTAGCTCAATTAGGTCTAAGCGGTTGATCAAACCGAATCAAGAGTTGGTTAGATGGGATCAACAATGCTTAAATTGACCAGCCTAATAGGATTAAGTCTGGGTCAAGATCGAGTCACGATCAAGCAAGACCTAATTAGGCTCAGAGGTTAGAGTCTGGATTGTAGGCTAACCCAATTGGTTCTGACTCAACAATTTGGTGTCTAAGGTAAGTTTGGCATAGACGACCGACTGGTTTTTAATTGGAAGCTACTCGACCTGAATGCGTTCTTGTACGAGTTAATGGCATATTCCTTCCACCGGTCTCACTTACCTGGCCATATCTGTTGACACAGTTCTGATCTGAGGTGGTCAATAATCCGAGCTAACCCATGCCACTAGGTTAGTCATAATTGTTATGACTAAGCCAAGTCTAGTTTAATGAGACCTGAATCAATTCTCCCTAAGAAAAGATTAAGTCTGAGGTCTTCCACCATTGTAGATGTGCGGGCCCTTCCCGGGGTTGATTGTTCTCGGCTGGATACAGTGGCTCAGTTGCACCGGGAAGATGCAACCATGTCTATTAGGCATTGGATGCTATGGGCTGGAGGATGAGTTGGGCTCAATATTTCGGATACGGTGAGAGACTCAATTAGGAACCCAGTCTATGCAAATGGTGGGTCTGACTTAACTAAGGAGTGGATCAATATTCCGGATACGGTGAGATTCATGAATTAGAGACCAAGTTTGGGTGCACCATGATTAGAGAATCATTGAACAAGAGTTGTTCACTCATTGGCTAACCCATCACCAATAACTGTTAGGTGAGGTGATGAGTCAGTTGGTGAGACCGCACCACCCACTAGAAATCATTAATCGTGGAGATTTTCGCATCTCTACAGAGGGAGTGTAGGGATCCGAGAAAATAGTGGGAGCTAATTTGTTTAAAAATAAAATCCCTAAACAAATTGGTCAAGTCAAAATTACAGTATCTAACTAGAATCTTTGACTCTCTACAGGAAAATGTCTGCGTCCAACCCATTGGCACGTATCCTGGACACACATAGACTGACTGGACCCAATTATAAAGATTGGCTCAGGAACTACAAAATTATTTTGGGTTTCGAGAAGTTAACCCATGTTTTGGACCAGGACCCTCCCACCATTACCAGCCCGTCCATCTGTTGAACAGAGAGCGTCTCTGGAAAAATGGATTGACGAAGATAATAAGGCCAGATATTACATGTTGGGCTCGATGTCTGATGAGCTCCAGCGCCAACATGAAGATATCGGGACTGCTCGCCAAATGTTGGCTCACCTGCAGGAGATGTTTGGTGAACAGAGTCGCGCAGCCAAATATCAAGTCACAAAATGACTTTTTAAGGCTAAGATGCGTGATGGGCAGTCAGTCCAAGATCACTGTCTGACAATGATCAAGGACATGGAAGAGCTTGAGAAGCTCGGTGTGAAGTTGGACTTGGACCTGCAGAACGATATTATTCTGCAATCCTTGACTGATGCATATGGGCAATTCATCATGAATTACCACATGCATAAACTTCAAGAATTCCTTGGCCGAGTTAATGAATATGCTGGTTACCGCTGAGCTTTCTATGAAAGGTTCTAAAGGCTCAGTTCTTGCTATGGAACGGACTTCTTCCAAAAGAAAGTCTTATGGAAAGAAAAAGAAGTCTGTGAAAAAGCAAAAGGTGGAAGGATCAAAGAAGAAGAAGGCAGAATCGAAGAAAAAGGCCGATGGCAAAGGAAAGTGTTTCCATTGCAACAGCGACGGCCATTGGAAGCGGAACTGCCCTACTTACCTGGCCACCCTGAAGAACAAGAAGGAAGGTCCTTCTGGAGGTATGCTCGTTATTGAGTCTAACCTTACGGTTTCTTCTGCATCCAGTTGGGTGCTTGACTCTGGTTCTAGTGCTCATCTGTGCACTTCTATGCAGGGTCTTGAGGATAGCAGGAGGCTGAGGGATGGAGACATGATCCTACGCGTTCGGTAATGGAGCAAGAGTTGCTGCAGTAGCCGTGGGAACATACCCTCTTCGATTACCATCTGGTTTAGACTTAGTTTTGAAAGACTGTTATTATGTGCCTGCAGCTAGCAGGAATTTGATTTCTGTTTCATGCTTAGCACAAGAAGGTTATGTGATCACCTTCTTTAAGGACCATTGTAACATTCTTTATGAAAGAAATAAAATTGCAAATGGTTTCCTTATTAATGGTCTTTATCAGCTACATATTGATGTACCTGTTCTAACTATCGAGCAAAACGTGAATGCCAAACGACCTAGGGATAGTCCAAACGACAGATATCTATGGCACCTGAGATTAGGTCATATAGCAGAAGATAGGATCAACAAATTGGAGAAAAATGGGCTATTGAGTCCATTGACTTTCCGAGTCATATCCAACTTGTGAATCTTGTCTTCAAGGCAAAATGACTAAACTCCCTTTTGTTGGACATGGGGAGAGGGCCACAGATCTCCTTGCCCTAGTACATACTGATGTGTGCGGCCCATTTGATGTGCCGGCTAGAGGCAATTTTGTCTACTTCATTACCTTTACCGATGATCTGTCTAGGTATGGGTATGTGTATCTTATGAGACACAAGTCTGAAGCCTTTTGAAAAGTTCAAAGAATTCAGACATGAAGTAGAAAAACAAACTGGAAAACCCATTAAGGTTCTTCGATCAGATCGAGGAGGTGAATACCTTAGCAAGGAATTCCTAGACTATCTCAAGGAATAATGGCATAGTCTCTCAATGGACTCCACCAGGAACACCTCAACTCAACGGGGTTTCAGAACGGAGAAATCGGACTCTATTGGATATGGTTCGATCCATGATGAGCTTCACAGACCTCCCTGATTTTCTTTGGGGACACTCATTGTTAACTTCAATCTATCTACTGAATAGGGTTCCCTCTAAAACCGTTCCTACCACACCGTATGAGATATGGCACGGTAAGAAACCAAGTCTGAGTCATCTCAGAATTTGGGGTTGTCCGGCTCATGTCAAAAGACAACAAGCGGACAAGTTAGAGTTTAGGTCCTTTAGAGCTCGATTCATAGGATATCCTAAAGAGTCATTAGGATACTATTTCTACATTCCAGAAGACCACAATGTGATTGTGAGTCGACATGCCATCTTTCTTGAAAAATAGTTTATTCAAGATAGCGGCATTGGAAAAGCAGATCAAGCTTGATGAGAAAGTCTCACAAGCAGAACGAGCTAAGGACCAAGTGGAACCAAATCAGGTTGAGCCAATAAGAACACTACCTCCTCCACCTCGTAGATCGGAAAGAGTTTCCCGTCCCCCTGAAAGATACTTAGGTATTATTTCAGAGGATGTAGAGGAAATGTTCCTCGTAGGTAATGGTGCTCATGGTGATGATCCCAAAACCTACAACGAGGCGATATCAGATATCGACTCCGAGAAATGGCTAGAGGCAATGCAGTCAGAAATTGACTCGATGCACTCAAACCAAGTCTGGACCTTGGTAGATCCACCAGAAGGTATAGTACCTATTGGGTGTAAATGGATCTTCAAGAGAAAGATTGGTGCAGATGGGAATGTGGAGACATTCAAGGCTAGACTGGTGGCAAAAGGTTATAGTCAACGCGAAGGCATTGACTATCAGGATACCTTTTCCCCAGTAGCTATGCTAAAATCCATCCGCACATTGCTTGCTGTTGCAGCCTATTTCGATTATGAAATATGGCAAATGGACGTGAAAACGGCATTCCTAAATGGATATCTTGAGGAAGATATCTATATGGAACAGCCGCTAGGTTTCACATCCAGTGATACTGATCACAAGGTTTGCAAGCTGCAAAGGTCCATATATGGACTTAAGCAAGCATCTCGGAGCTGGAACACTCGTTTCAATGATGTGATCAAAAAGTTTGGTTTCATCAAAAATGAAGAGGAACCATGTGTTTTCAAAAGGGTCAGTGGGAGCGCTGTTGTCTTCCTCGTATTGTACGTGGATGACATCCTCCTTATTGGGAATGATATTCCCATGTTGACATCAGTCAAGATGTGGTTGTCCAAGGAATTCTCCATGAAAGACCTAGGTGAAGCATCCTTTATTCTAGGAATTAAGGTCTATAGGGATAGACCGAATAGGATGCTAGGACTTTCACAGAAGATGTACATAGAGAAAGTACTAAAGAGGTTTAGTATGGAAAACTCTAAGAGGGGATTAATACCCTTCAGACATGGTATTCATCTTTCCAAGAAGATGTGCCCCAGCACACCTGAGGAAATAGAACGCATGAGCAAGATCCCTTATGCTTCTGCAATAGGGAGCCTCATGTATGCCATGCTATGTACACGACCTGATATAGCCCATGCTGTGAGTGTCACAAGCAGATATCAGTCAAATCCAGGTGAAGAACACTGGACTTCTGTGAAATGTATCCTTAAGTACTTGAGAAGAACTAAGGATATGATGTTGGTCTTTGGTAACGGAGAACTCCAAGTCCAGGGATACACAGACTCGGACTTCATGTCCGATATAGATGATCGAAAGTCGACATCTGGCAGTCTGTTTGTGCTGGAAGAGTTCCAAGCAAACGGTGATACCACCTCATCCGCGATTA